>SNQJ01S0047466.1:54210-69228 GCA_010110895.2 Picea sitchensis | reverse complement strand
AAATGTTCAAGTACAAGATGATTCAAAATGAAAATGTCTCCTTGGTATATATAGGAGACTAGGAGGTATAATTACAACTAATGGCCTAAAGCCGACATAAATAAAATAACATTACTAATGTAATATGCCCCAATTAAGGGGTAGTGAGCTAATATTAGGGCTTAACAGAAGCTCGTAGAGACCCTTCAGCAACTTCAAGCTAGGATAATAGAATTGGAGGCCCTAACAATTCCGAGCACCCCACAGGAGGTGCATGACCAAAGGGAGGAGACTGCCAAAAACATAGTAGCAAGTATAAGATCCCTCACCTCAAAATGTAAACAGTTAAGTGTTAAAAGTGCCTAGACATATGAATGCCTCACCAAGGATCCAAAGCTAAGGAATCTAGAAGCGCAGTTATAGGAGGTGCAACAACAAGCATTTTCGTTGCATGCACAGATGAAGATGCTCACCGCAATGGAAAGAATGAAGAGATCCCAGGAGTAGTGCATAGTACAACAGCAGATCACTGTCCTCCAGGGTAAGGTAATGGAAGTAACACAGAAGCCACAACCTGTGCAGGATGAAGCTTGTAAGGTGTTCGAGGAGATTGATGGACAGGGATCACAATTAGATCAAGTAGTCGCAAAAGTAGAATATGGCCTGGAAGGGCCTGGTACAGAGCAGACAATCCAGGAGATTGTTGAGCAGGAGGCTCAGGTGAGGTAGCAAGTCTAGGCAGCTTGAGTTAAGCTCGAGGCATTCAAATCAGCATTTTCCTCACCTAAGTGACTCGATACGAGTCACTGGTGAGTGTTGGGGGCATGTTGGCCCTTGACCAAGTTTTGGGGAAACTTTGGTCAGTTTTGTCCCACTTTTGGACTTAGACACATTGGTCGAAGAAGGAGAGCCCAGGCGGAGCTGAGATCACAGATCTCATTGATTTTAAGGTTTATGTGGCCCTAGTAAAGGGTCCTTTACGGTTTTGTAACAGGTTTATGGGATGTTATCCCATGGGGTTTTCCCATATTTAGGCCTTATTTTAAGGGTTTGTAAAATATAAATAAAGAAGAATGTATTGTAGAAGTAGCTAAGTGCAAGTAGTTCAAGTTGTTTTGTGCAAAGGAATGTATGTGTGTTAAGGCTTTGTGCTTGATAGAGAGTTAGCTCTGTGCCTTGACCTATTTTTGGAAGGAGGATCTAATGCTTAGTGCACAGATCTTCAATCTTGTGTGAAGCATGACTCTGTGGCTTGGTGCACAGGAGTGAATGAATGTAATATTTTGGCGAATAATAAAGAGGCGAAGCAGTTTGTGGATGTAGCCCCACCCTGGGGTGAACCATGTATATCCGGTGTCTCATGGTTTTATTTGTGTTGTGTTATTTATGTTATGAATCTGCTTAGTGCTTTGATTATGATGTGTAATAGATAGATCCTTTGTTATTTAATTACTTTACTTGTGTTAAGGGTAAATGAATGTTATATTTCACTTATAATGCTAACTGCTAAGTGATCAGGGTATATTGTCATTTAGATATATCTTAGTGTATACTAATGTAACTTAGTGTATATATATTTTCCCTTGATATATATCTTAGTGTATACTAATGTAACTGCTAAGTGCTCAGGGTATACTAATGTAACTTAGTGTATATATATTTTCCCTTTATTTTTGTCTTCATCTTTCTTATCGAGTTTTCCCTTAGTTGGCAGATGTCAACGGATTATTCGATCTACTTAGGATTCGCAAATGGATCCAGTCATCATACACAGAACCTGGCTTCCACTGCTTGGGTGGTTTACTCACCAGAGGGTCTACTGGCATCTTCAGGTGCAATATGCCTAGGGCCATCCATGAATAATGTGGTCGAATATAGCATCGTTATAGAAATTTTGTGTGATGCTATCTCACATGGTATTCTCTCTTTAGAGGTTCTCCTAGATTCCCAGTTAGTATTATGTCAGTTGAATGACGTTTATCGCGTGTGTGATCCTACTTTACTTTGATGATTCCTACGGGTACATCTTTTAGAACGACAGTTTTATTTTATTACTTATTATCATATACCTAGGAGTTCTAATTATGTATTTGATGCTTATGCTAATGTCATTTTAGATTGGCATTTGCCACATAACTAAAGCAAAGAAAACCATCTCATCAATATACACATTGTAATACAAGTAAATCTGAAGATCCTTGTTTTATATATATTTCAAAAAATATGATGTTTATAGTAAACAATTGGGGCTAACACCCTCAATACATATATATAGCAGATAATACAAGATCCACAACATCTACGCCTATGGTGTTAGATGTGTGTCATGATAACAATCTATGGTGTTTGTGAGATGTCGAAAGAGCCGCACCCAAGCTCTAGGAACACCAACCACTTGTCGTTGCATGGCCTCTGGTAGATCCTCTACTTGAACCATCGGAATCCTATGAGTCAAATGAGACAGGTTTCCCTGCACGTTTTGAAGGATTCTCTCTACTTCTCCTCCCATTGCCTCATCTCCCCAGTGCCTCCGACAATGTCGAGGAAGCCCGTCTGGCCATCACAGACCTACGTCTATGTCACACAAGTGTCTAGTTAGTACTTAAGCATCATCCAAAAATATATTTTTTTTACTATACAAAAATACAAAAAAATGAAATATTTAAAAACATTTGGCATACCTATGTCCCCGTAGGTGGTCCCTGGTGGTAGTGGCATGTCAGGGTCCCCTCTAAAGTCGATCCGCATAGGGTTAGTCATCTAGAGAAATGACTTGTCTCGTCCACCAGTAGAAGAAATCCTCGTTGTAGGGTGTGGGCACCCAACCTCCCCCCTATCGTCTCATTACCTTGGTCCATCGTGCCATGGTTGGATCGCGAGGTCCTCTCGGAATGATCTTGACTCTAGGTCCCAAACCTGGAACCCGCTCGAAGAAAAAGATACATAAGATAGAGCCAAACCCAAAGTTCCTCTTATCACCCTATTTGCACTCTATCAATTGGCTCTTCAAATTGGCCAGTAGTGAGGTACACCAATCATATATAGTGGGTCTCAAGCACTCTATAGAATAGAACATGAGCGGTCTCAATGCCTGGTGCAATGAAGTCAATCCTATGATCTTGGTCAAAACGAGGACAACAATCTTAAGGATGAGATTGTTTATTGCTCAGATGGGGAGATGAATCCCGACCTTCGGGGTCCCTGTGCCACAGTGAGTGTCTATGTACTCCTCTATCTTCATACCACTCCCAGCTCCTCGGGCTTTGAGGTTCATCACCTCACCCATGGGTGATAACCCAGTCAAAAAGTATATATCCTCGATTTCAATCCTCAATGGTTTCCCATCAAGGTTGAATCTCTCACTGTTAGGATCTCAGTAATCCACAAGCATCTCAAGAAACCTCATCTAGGCCCTCATCCCTTTGAGTGCCCAAAATTTATACAAGCCGCATATTTTCTAGGCCATTTGGGCCCCTGAATCTCTTTCCACAATACCATCTACCTCCTCATGCTCCCTTTCCCTCCATTCTAGCACCATCCTGCTAGATAAAAATCAATTTTTGAGTTAGCAACCATAGAAAATTTTGTTTATGGTTTTGTACATGGGCTGCAGCATTCACAGTCGCGTATAAATTTGAGTACATCACTCTGTATTTTACGCAGTCGCGTATAACCTCACGTATACGTTAACTGATGAATGCTAGCCCACATACACTGAAATACTCAATCTGTGCCTTAATTTACTCAAAATTTGAAACCTAACTTAAAAATTTAATCCACTAGAAAGGAAGAGGAGGGGAAGATCAGAGGTATTTTGGTCAAATTTTCACTATTTGGGTAAAAAGTCAAAATGACATAGTAAATTTTGGTTTTCTTACTATTTATAGAAATTTTTACCCACTTTCTATAGTTTTGAGTCATTTTACTCCTAATGGACTAATACAGCAGTGGATTGAGTTGGTTTTTGTAGTTTTCACCAGGGATTCTTGCGTATTTAAATGATATATTGACTATTCGTAACCAAGGGTAGGTATTTTCACTACCCAACATATAGGATAGGTATCCATTCCACCATGCACTTTTGCATTGTCCTATAAATGTCACTCATATGCCTCAGGTACAAACCCATTTGTTGCGACACAGAACCTTCCAATTGCTATAAGACATGTCTTTATCAAGTGGTAGAAACTTACCAAACATGGGTACCCTAGTTAGATCCTCTGCTTCATTTGGTGCCCATGCAAAGATTTTTTCCGTAGGATTGGGAGTCCCTTATAGCTAATACATGACTTTATGTTGAGCCTCATTTCTCACTCATAAACATGCTTCCCTATACCTAGAGGACTCCCAACCGAGTTTAATTTAAGCGCTTTTCCAACTCCTCTTCAAAAAGCGAAAACATTGTTGAGTGAACTTGTCTCTTTCACACTCGTAAATTGGATTTGAAAGGTAGTCTATTTGGTACAAGTTTATCCCTTTTTCACACCAAGTAGACTAAAGATCATGAAAAATGAATTTTTTTGGCGTTAAGTTGTGATTTCATCTCATTCCCTTGCTTGCAGTATTGAGCCTATAGTCGGTTCTCACTTTGCATTATAAACGGTTTGCCTCAGAAGTTTTACATCCTCAACCAAGAAAAGCCTCGTTTATATCCTTCGCAATTTGAAACCCTATACCCAGGAGGGAACATTCACCTAAGTGTCCATCTCCTTGCATTGAGCATAGGTATTTTCCACCGCTGGAACTAGTTTTTCTTACTTGCAACACTCGTTTCCTCCTCTATAACATAGCATTCATTTGACTATGAAAAAACAAAAAATTAGATGGGCGGGAAGGGATTATTATCTTATATTGGCAGCAGTCGTGTCACCTTTGAACAGAGCACAAAGTTATTGAGTCCATTTATCATCATAATTTTAGGTTTAGCATGGCCTTAAGAAGTTGAGCTCGTTACAGAGATTATCGAGTCCATTTATCATCATAATTAGGGTTTAGCATGGTCTTAAGAAGCTGAGCTCACATGCAGAGTTTTCTCCCAATCAATCGGTTACCTTCCAAAATTCCTATGTAGAATTTTATTGATGCCTCCTAGATCTCATGGTTTCATCATTGAGTCTATGTTGTCGAGTCTCTATGTCTCATTCTCTTGTTCAAGGGAATTCTATCAACTTGTGTCGTCCATTCCCTCATAACTTTTGACTTTCCATGTCAGCCATACCCCCAGTGTGTCTTAGAATCCATGATGTTGGTACCTATCACGCACTCGCCCTAATTTCTACTTCATTGGTAGGTAAACTTGAACTAGCAGTCGACATTTTGTTCAAATAAATATAGGTATTCCAACAGAGGATCTAACACCTTCAATAACCACTCACATAACCAGACATCAAATATCAACACACACCGGGACAAGTTTTCATCGGTAAACTCCCCACGGAAATATCCACTACCACCTAATGCGCCACTTGGAGCAGCTTTTATTAATGCAAAGAAAATATTACAGAGATTTTACAAGAGAGTTTCCTCACACCGTATCATCTAGAAATGACCCTCCATGCTCTTAAATAGAGATCATGGACCAATCGTGGGTTAAGCCACAGATCAATGGGCCACAATACTTCCAGGAGAGTATGTGAATCCATCTGGACACTCTAAGGTCGGGAACATATCGCGGACTACATCGATTCTAACTACAAATGCATAATACTAATGCATTTACTAAAGAAACACACTTTTTTACCTAATGACATATTAGACCAAGTAGATCTTTAACTAACTCCTATGTCTAAATATCCCAACATCCCCCTAAGAACAACTCTGGGATAGGATTGAAGGATGCATAATAATGACACAATAGAGAAGGAAGGAGGCATTAGAGCCTATCCCCCTTAATGACAGCCTCCTAAACCTCTATCATAGATCAAGTTTGGAAAAACTCGTATCAGAAGAGACTTTGTGAAAATGTCTTACAACTTGATCTTCTCAGAGGGCAAAAGAGCACTTCAATAACTTGATCACAATGAGCTCGATGAAGCGTAATGTGTAGCTCGATGTTTTTTGTTGCGTTGATGTTGAACTGGTCTTTGGTGAGCTTGATGGTACTATGATTGTCACACTAAAGTTCAGTTGGATGTCAGGCTGAATCCCACTCAAAGGGATCTATCGGGCCATTGTGGCTTCTCGACTTGCATTTTACCACTGCCTCTGCATTCGCTTCTACCAAGAAAGTAATAGCCTCGTTGTTTCTTACGTGCCCAAAGTGATGCAGTCCCGGTTAAGGATGAAAACATAACCTATAGTAGACTGCCGATCATCAGGGTCACCGACCAAATATGAATCAATGAAACCAACAAACAAATGAGTCCCCCTGAAATATAATGTATCCAAACCCAATCAGCATTCACGAACATAGTGAAGACCTTTTATCTACCTTTCCAATGGTTTTCATGGGTGTTTGCATACACGGCAACAAGACCAATAGCAAAGCAGATCAGATCGTATGAGTCAAGTATAAGAGGCTACCATCTAACCGACGATAATGTGGTGGCATCAACTTCGTGAGAAGTACAAGTGGCAACAAGATTTACTCCAGACTGGAAGGGAGAAGGGATGAGCTAAATCATCCATGTGAAAGAAATAAAGAAGGTCACAAGCATACTTAGACCTGGGAAATAAAAATTCCTTCATTAGTTTGCAAACTTGGATAAGGAAATAGTGCAAAAAGCCTAAGTCCGCCATTTCAAATTTCTTCTTAAGGTCAGTTTCATATGGTTTATAAGTTTTGAGTCACTACCAGAAGGATAAGGTCATCAACATAAAGGACAAGGATGATTAGATGGCTTCCTACTTCTCGGTATAGACATTAGGATCGTAATGGCATCTAGAGAATCCAGCAACAAGAAAGCTATCCAATTTGGCATACTGTTTTCCGGAGCTTGCTTTGAGACCATAAAGATTTTGAGGTGACAAACAAGGCTAGGGTCATTCTGGACATAACTAAGAGGTTGTTCCATGTAGATTTCTTTTCAAATTCCATGCAAGAAGGCATATTTAACATCCATCCGATGGACCTCCCCCATTTATGGGAGGTGGCAAGGGTAAGAACAAGGCGGATGGAATTCATTTTGGCTACAAAGGTTTCAATATAGCCAATGCCTTCAACTTGGGAAAATCCTTTGGAAACTAATCAAGCCTTGTGTCTTCAATACTTCCATCCGAGGCATACTTAGTCTCTGTGATACCCATTTGCATCTAACAAGTTTTCTTCCTTTTGGAAGAGGTATTAAAGATCCCAAGTATCGCTTTTCCATTAAAGAACGATAATTCTCATTCATTGTTGTATCCTAACTGATGGACCTCAAGATTCTGTAAATGTCTCTAGATCATGATTTTCTCAAACTTGAGAGAAAAGAGAAGAGTCTCATTGGAACCATGAACGTGTTCAACCGGGATCTATAGGATCACCACAAGATCACCAACCGCTTCTCGTGGTTGAATGGACCCATCTAGAAGCGGTGGAACCTAAAGCACCAGTTCAGTTGACCTATCCGAGGAATGGGCCAACAGTGGAGGTGGATTTTCATCCTCAATTTCTACTATCCCATCAAGAAGAACTAATAGGAATGAAGAAGGCACCGGTCAAGATGGCTCGCAGTCAAGAAGATAGCAAATCAATGAATTAGGGCTTGGTGCATGTGCCAAGATATTTTCATCAAATTTAACATCTCTTCTAAGAATAATTTCATTACAATGTGGTTGAAGAAGTCTATATAACCTTTGACATCTTCAAAATAACCAACAAATATACACTTCCTTAAATTTTAGGCTACAATGCTTTCCCTTTCTCATCAAGAATATGAGCCATGCTATACTGCTAAATACAAGGAAGTGACTTACATCCAGTTTAATTTAGTCCAAGCTCTTCCTCAGTAGTTATATTTTTACATTCTTTGTGGGAGTGCGATTGAATACGTAATTTTCTTTACGCTTGATTGCTTCAGCTTCAATAATCAGACTTAATCCCTTAGATTGGATCACTCATACAATTAGCCATTTCTTTGTATGTATGGTTCTTTCTCCTCTGAACAATCTTACATTTTGTTGTGGTGTATGGAACAAAGCAGTTGCATTTGATGCCCCGTGGTAGCAATAACAAATTGTAAAATTATTTTTCACATATTCACTTCCATTATCCGTTCCAACCTTTGCAGTCTTGATGTCCAGATTGCTTACAAGGGCCTTGTAGGCCAAAACTTGTCAAAACTTCACTCTTGAGTTTTGCAAAGTAAACCCAAGTACGCCTAGAAAAGTCATTAATGAAAGTTACGAAATACTTGCACCTAGTAAAAGAAGGAGAAGAGAGTGGACTCACAAATCATCGCGGAACAAGCCGCAAAGGACCCAAGATGCTGGTGAGGCATGTTTTTCAAAGTTGTCCCGGATGATGTTTGCCAAGAACACAACCGCACAAACACCATCTCCCATGAAACAAGAGGAAGACCACAAGATCTGTTGATTACATAGTTGCTGTAATGAGCGATAGTTTAGATGACCAAACCGGGCATGCCAAAGTTTGCTTAAGCCATCGCTATGAGAAACAAAACTAAAGGAAAAGATGATGACCCAAAATCTTGTACAACCTGTTAATATCATCAGCAATTCAAATTGCAAGAACATGCTTAGGTATTTTAGATCCTTGATTACAATCCTTGGTGAGGTGAAAAACTCCATCTGGGCTTTTACCTTCAATTCAATGAGTGGATTTGATATATCGACATAGTTACAAGAAAGATTTGTTCATATAATACATCATTGAAATGATTTTTTTCTACTTGAATTGTTCCACATCCCACAACACTAAGAGATCTATCATCACCAACAAATATTTCCTCGGGTGTTACATTTATTTAGGAGAAGAAAATATGGCTTTATCCTTAGCCATACGATAAGATGCCTATGAATCAATAAGCCACTCATCGTAAGAAGAAGTAGTAGTAGAAGGTGTATTGAAGGAAAACCAAAAGCAAAAAGTGCATGTCCAGAGAGAAGAAGAAGAAGAATCACACTGATACAGGCTTCATCATTTAAGGCCAACATCTTCTTGAAACATTTGGACTCATCATGACCACCTATTAAGCAAAAAAAGTTGCAATGTCCTAGTATTCTTTGTATTTTAACTTTGTCACTCATTAGGAGCCGAAGCTATCCGAGCTGGTTTGGGACCCCTTAGTTGTTTTGTTGTTGTGCCAGGATGTTGGACTCTTGGGATAATTTGGTTTATCTTCGCTGGGAAACTAAGGCTTTGTTTGAGGTACCGGTGCAAAGTTGATCACTCCAAGTTGTACAAGCTTTATCTTCCTCTAATCAAGGAAGTGCTGCAAGGAATCAAGAGTGGGTTGTACATAAGCTTCCTACCTCTCTTTCATGGCATAGTTGTAGAAGGTAGATACAAACAATGTAATATGCACTACCTAGCTTTAGAAAGAATAAGATATATGCAATGCTCTCCCTCCATTTTTATCTTTACATTCTTTTCATAAAGTTCTAAGTGTTTTAAAATTAGATAGATAGTCTCCAAGGAAGAAAAATCACTTGGACTCAAGGTCAGATTGTTTCTAACTGTTGTGCTTGAAATAATATTGAGTTTTAATAAACACAGATTCAATCTGTCCCAAGTTGCTTCGGTCAAGAATTTCTTGAAGGTGGTAAATCTTTAGGATTAGAGAGCGGACATTCCAATTTCAGTCCACGCGGCTCTTACTCATTCCTATTATCCCATTTGTATTTTTATCAATACCTAGTTGTTTCCTTTCCCATGGTAACTCGACATGTGCCTTTACTTTAATAAATCTTCCATATGGGACCTCCATTGGAAGTAGTTGTTGTCAGTAAGCATGATAGTACTCTAGAATCCATATTAAATATGTAGATAATCTATATTTAAAAAACTAAAACTAATGATTTGATAGAAAGATCTCAAAAATTTAAAGGGTTTTAAAACGCACCGAAAAACGTGACTTCCGATGTGTGAGAGTTATGCCCCTTTAAAAAGGCATAAACAGTAACCAAATAACCACGTGATGGTGTAAGCTACTTTTATGAAGTGACCCACTTCTTTATAAAGAGAAGTGGGATCACTTTTGACAATGAGGTTGCTACCTTTATAAACAAAAAAAGTTGCATGAAAAATAACTCTAAAATAAAATATAAAATACTTATAGTGATTCACTTGTATACTTGAAGTGAAATGCACTAAAAATTGTAAAGTGCATTTGTAGCATGAACTTTTTCAAAAAAGGTAACAAAAGAGAGACTTGAACTCAATACCTCTTACTTAATAAGGCAAGTTTTAACCAAATGGTCTAGCAAAACATATTGTAATGTTCAGAAGGAGGATTGGAGGTGTTGTTGTTGTTGTTGTTGTTGTTGTTGTTGTTGTTGACGACTTTGGAGAGCATGCTCCAAAAAAACTTTTTTCACACAAGAAAAAAAAATTCGCTTCTCGATGACAACAAGGGTTAGATCTCGGTTAGCTTACCCGGAAGATGCACCTTTTCCTATCTATTTCTGATTTACCGAGATTGCACAAGGCGCGGGGCAAATAGAATATGCATATCTAAAAGAGTAGCAGCCCGGAAATAAAAAATACAAACCGAAATAAAATCAAAACTTTGCAAAAATTTAAAAAAAAAATGCGTATTCAGACTTTATACCTCCGAATCTGACTGTAATGGTCGTATCTTGGGCAAACAGAAACCTTTTCAAGTGAAACCCACAGTGTTCCTGAATGAAACGAGTGCTCTGAATGCAATGGAATAGTCCTCTCAGCCCAAAAATGTATGAAAATGCCAGAAAATGGAGATGAGGCAACTCGGCTTCACGATCTCGATCTACAACAGGAGCGGGTCTTCAAACGGGTTCTGATACCATGTTCGACAACACAGGTATTCCAACAGAGGAAGAACACCTTCAGTAACCACTCACATAACCAGATCAAAGATCAACACACCGATGTTTTTCACGTGGTAAAACCCCTATGGGGAAACATCCATGGCCCCAGCCAACGCGGCCACTTGGAGCAATTTATTAATGCAAAGAAAAATATTACAGAGAGATTTTACAAGAGATTTTCTCACAATCGATCATCGGAAAATGACCCTCCATGCTCTTTAAATAGAGATCGTGGACCAATCAGGTGTTAAGCCATGGATCAATGGCCATTAATATCGAGGAGAGTATGAACCGTCGAATCACTCTATGTCGGGAACATATCGTGACCGTCGGATTTCCTAACTACTAATGCATACTAAAGAAACACACTTTTACATAACGACATATTAGACCAAGTAGATCTTAACTAACTCCTAAGTGTCTAAATATCCTAACACATTTCATCATTGATCGTTGACTGGGTGGTTTCCCTTGTGTTTGACGGTAAGACATTTATTCACACATTGGGATTTGTGCAATGTCTTGGATGACATTAGCCTTATTGGTGGTTTCCTCGCCTTTCTCAACAGTTTTCCTCATTGGTTGATATTCAAAGGGTCTTTTTCGTATACCACTTGCACTTTTCACACACGAAAGATGCACAGGGTCATTGGTTCGTGAACATTTTCTTCGTCTGATTTCCTCCAAATCATGAAGCTCCTGCTTTGTACCTCTATTATAACCCTAAATTGCAACAAACATGCATACCTGGCATCAAGCCATCTTACTTGTTATCTTTTCCAGGCCATCTCTCAAAAGATATTCTAAAAAACCATTGTTTTGAAGGTGTACGCGCCCTACACCACTAGTGCCTGTGTACACACACTTGTTGCACCACTATAGCCCACGTACACTCACAAAAAGTGCAAAAAATGAAAATTACAAAGGAATGTGGGTTTTCGGGTCATTACCTAACCAGTTGACTGCCCATAGCCAGTCACCCCAACCGTTACTATCTATTTTGGCCTATAAAAGAAGGTGTTGGGGTCCCATTCCAAAGGGAAGCACGAGAGCATAGAAACTATGCCCATTTCAATATTCCCCCTTTGCCCCAATATTTTGCAACCACATTGTGAGTTTGAGCTAGAATTCCTTTTTCCTCCATTGCAAACCCTTACCATTTCCCTAGAGATAACTGGAGAGGAGAAGAATACGTGGAAGCAGTTGGTGCATGGTGAAGAGGAGCCCAGGACCGAGTTCGAGGAGCAGTTGTCGGTCTCATATTGTAAACGACTTTTGTGATATTAATATAAATAAATACTTTTTCTGTCCCGCCAAATGATATCTTAAATCTTTATGATTTGTTTACATTTCTTGGTTATGATATCGAACCCACTAATCCATATGTAGAATGCATGCTTGTAGTTTATTTTTTGTCTTTTGGTGAATGCAGGTCAACCTTGGGAGGAGAGATGCAGTCAAGAAACAACTAATCACAAAGGGATTGACACCAGACGTGGAGTTTAAGGTATGCCTATTGGATCCCTACACTTTGTCTTTTATGTATGATTGTGGGGTAATGACGGGATAGTTGTTAAAAAGTAGGAGACTTTAGACAGTTAGCTTTGCCTGTACTTTAGAACCCCGGTGTAGTCTGTAGAGGGGTTTTCCCGCTATAGTAGAATTGGTGACCATACTGGGGAGATCTCTAGGGTTTTTTGGGGATATTCTTTTTGGGTGCTTTAATTGGTTTAACTGCCTTTTTGAGTTTATGTAAGTTTTTGTAAGTTTATGTGTCTTTAAAGGATTTTGGTCTTCAATACTAGTAATCCCTGCCTGGTTTGTTTGACTGTTGGTTTTCACTTTCTGAGAATTTACAAAGGTGTACACGGCTTGTAGTGGGCCTACATGCGTACATATGTTCCCTACCTTTGGACAGCCCATGTACATACACATATTGTTGAAGTGTCAATAGCGTGCCTGTGTTGAGAAAATATTTTTTTAAAAAGAGGAAGTCATCCTCTTCCCTGTCCAAAGTCATACTTCTCAGGGGTTTTCTTGATCTATTCCTGGTCTCTTTTATAACAGTCTTTAGCTTGGGTTTGACATCAGTTTGCTTGTCTTTTTTAAAAGATTTATTGTGTTTCCTAGGTTTTTTAACTTATTTTTAGCTTGACATTTTAAGAAAAATGAGTTGCATTCATCAGTCTCTTTTAGAATCTTTTGTTATTTATGCTTTGATTTGAAGAAAATATAAAAAAAAACTTGTTTTGTTGGATCTCTTTCTTTCTTGGCATTTGCTTTGCATTGTTATTTGAAAAAGAAAAACAAATTAGCATAGTGTTGTGTTTTCTCCTCATCTTAAAAGCATTTCAAAAGAAACATAAGAAAGATAATACTTCTTTGCTAGTGTTCTTATAAGTTTCTTTTTTCGCAAGGGTCTTAACAACATCAGTTGCACTACCACACCTTTTGAGTAAATCAAGCCTTAAAAAGAACGCTTAATTAAAAGTAATTAGACTTTATGTTTGTAGGGTCCATCAAATAGTCTAGGCTAGAGCCTTGATTTAGGTTGGACAGGAAACTCTTCAAGGCTATAAAACAAACATAGGAGTCTATGTTAGGGAGTGAAAAAATCCAGTAACATGGAAACTATTTGGGACCCCCCTCTAACACAGGGGCTAAACATGAGGTCGTGTGTGGAAAGATAGCAGAGATACCCACTCCAAAGTTGGACCAATGGTAGCGGAGGAATGCATATAGAGGGCTTGTATTGGGATTCCGTTGATCGCATTTGCCACAGAGCTTTGTGTGTCTCGAATCGGTTCGAGGTCCTCAGTCATCTTCCAGAACACTTTCTTTCAATACCCTTGATAGGTTTCAGGCTTGATACCTTGCTCATTGCGGTCCACCCAACTATCAATTGTACCCACCTAGTAGTTGTTCAGGAGCTGGCAACCTAGTTGCCTTTACTTTAGGAACTTACATAGGTGACTGCGGGGGTATACCACGGTACCCAAGGAAGATGTCAGGCCATGCTTTTTAGAGTATACCCGAAGGGTTCTTCCGTGTTCAAGTTGCACTTGCACTGGTATGTTTCTCTAGTGTTGGTTGGCATAACTGTTCTCCCAACTAGTTAGTCGTTTGCTTGATTTTCCTTTAGGAACTTTTAGTGTGTTCTCTGTGCTCCTTAGTTTTCCATAGTGAGTTAGCTAGTCATTTCTTTGGGTCTCTAACCTAGGGTGGTAGACTTCCCACTCCGCCGGTCATGAGGAATTTTTGGTCTTCCACTTAGAAACGTGGAGTCACCTCTTTATAGGCGTTGTTTTGATAACACTGGTTTGCCAAAGTCAGTGTGTGAGACTTTTATGGACTTGAACGATCCTGCAAGGGGAGAACCTGTGCATAAGATCTTCATGGCTAATGTTCCTTATGATACCAACCAAGGAACCCCTTCACAAGGGGATTCTTGTGCTTTTCCTTTCTTCGAAAACATTGGTGTCCCTTTGATGGCCACTTTGTACATTCCTGGGTTGAATGTGGGACTACCAGTTTGGTTAGGTACCATTCCAAATGTCTCGAATTCTCTTGACACTTCTCAGTTAAGCACCTTATTTCATGGGCACCATGTTTATATTCCTTCATTAGAAAATTCATCTCCTCCTCCTTCTCCTGCCTTTGGTGAAAACATAGTTACTAGTAACCGAAATTATAAACGAAGTAGAAAGAGGAAGAATAGGAAGAAGAAATCACCAACCTTTGCAAGTCATGTTGAAGACCATCATCCACCATCTGTCATTCATGTTGGGGGAAAGCACCCATCCTTTGCAAGTCATGCTGGGGGGGAAATTCCAGTCACTGCTAGTCATACTGGCAATAGGTATGTAGCCTCTGCGAGTCATGTTATCGACCCATCACTAGCCTTTGCAAGGCATGTTGGAGATGTGAAACTAGACACTGCTAGTCATGTTGGGGGCATTGATTCTATTGAGAAACATAGACATATAGGATGTAAGCCTAAGTTCCCTTGTAATATTTGCAAGGGAGATCACCTTACTCATTTGTGCTCGAGCATTCTAGAGGTACTGTTAAGAACCAAATATCAATATA
>SNQJ01S0047466.1:22117-41073 GCA_010110895.2 Picea sitchensis | reverse complement strand
TCTTGAATAGTATGAAAACTATCATTGAGGCCATGTGTGAGGCTGTCTGTGAGGCTATGTGTGAGGTTGTTTGTGAGGCCATGTGCAAATGCATCCAATCTATCATCCAATTGGGCTTTGAATGATTCAAGAATGTCTTTCAAGGTTTGAGACAAAATATCCATCTGAGCACCCTATGAACTCTTTGGTCCTGCAGCCATCACGAAAAACTCAAAAATAGACCCAAGAAGTTTCGGCAGAAAATCGCGGTTTTTTCTGGAAAAACCCTAAAAAATTGCTGAAGTTAAAATGCTCATAACTTCACTTCCCGGACTCCGTTTCGGCTGATTTGTTTTTTGAAATTGGGTAAAATTGTGAGAGGAACTCAAATATGTAATTTGTTTGGGAAAATTCGGCCTCCAAATGCTATATAAATAAAAACAAATCGCGCCGCTGTCCGTAGAAAAAACCTAAAAATTGCAGATTTTAAAACCTCAATATCTTGACCTTCCGGACTCCGTTTCGGACGATTGTTTTTTTTAATTGGGTGTTTTTCTGAGAGGAAATCAGATCTACAACCATTTTCTACAAATTTTGCACAGAAATGTACCAAAAACTTTGAGAATGTCGCGACCCTCTATTTTCTGCTCCGAAAAAAATCTGCAAAAATAAAAAATATTTGCCCACAATGTCTGCCCAAGGAAAGTGCTCTGATACCAATTGTTAAGAACCTGAATAGATCTACAAATATAATCACCACAAATACTGAATACACAATAGATCCACAAACAAGATAGAAGAAACCACACTATATTATTACCAAACCCTTGAGGTAGGAAAACACCATACAATGGATCCTATTATGGAAGGGATCCTCTCTTGTTCACTTGCCTCTTCGAGGGGGCATCCTCCTATTGAACTACCGCTCCAAACACAATATTTCTCTTCATGTCTCATTACATTGCTTGAGCCCCTTTATATAGTGCTACCATCACCTAAGAGCATTCTAGAGGAGGAATCTTCTAGAAGTAGAACCTTCTAAGAAGTCCTCTTACATTTATTATATCTAACTACCATAGTGGGCCTTATTTAATAATATAGTGGACTTAGTACACCTTACATTGAATGACCTCCACTATTATCACTATGGGCCCCATGCCCCCCCCCACTACCTCTCTAGCTACCTTACAGATTAAGGCTATAGCTCAGCTTCCATTACCTCACAACAAAAAATTTATGCAATCATTCTTTGGTAAAATCAACTTTGTGCTAAAATTCACCCACGATTCCGCAGAAACTATCAAACCCTTACAAAAGATGATTCGTAAAGATGCCAAATTTAAGTGGGATGATGAACGAAAGGAGGCCTTGAACGATATTAAGACTTCTATATCTCAAGCCCCCGTGTTGCGAAGCCCCGATTTCAAAAAATATTTTTTCCTCTATACTTTCACCTCTGATCAATCGTTAGCTGCAGTTTTGACTCAGAAGGATGATAACAACAACAAGGCTCCAGTGTCATTCATGAGCACTAACCTCCAAGGAGCTGAACTAAATTATCCTACCATAGATAAACATGCTTATGCAGTTTATAAAGCAGTAAAACATTTCATATCTTACATCCTCAAGAACCATACCAAAGTAATCATGCCTCACCCCGCAGTCCGATCCCTATTTACTCAATAGGAGATGGGAGAAAGAAGAGGGAACTGGATTGCAGTAGTCCAATAATTTTATCTAGATAGAAAGCCTACCAAAATAGTTAAAGGGAAAGGGTTATGTAAGCTTGCAACCAAAGCCCAAGACCAAGTAAATGAAGACTCCAGATGGGAAAATGAAATGGCATTATGGTGTGGTGAAGCTTCATACATCTCCCCAGGGCAAGAGTTTTGGTACGAGAAATTGAATTATCTCCTGCATCATGGGACTTTCCCAGAATACCTAAACCCCCGGGAAATGAGAGATCACAGGTTAAAATCTACACAATATGACCTCATAAATTCGGTAATCTTTCGGGTTAATTATGATGGGGTACTTTTAAGATGCCTTGAACGTGAAGACGTAGACAAAGTTCTGAAGGAGCTCCATGATGGCCCTGCTGGTGGACATTTTGCAGGAGACACCACCGCTCATAATATACTAAGAGCTGGCTATTATTGGCCCACTTTGTTCAAGGGTGCTCACACCTATGCTAGGAACTTTAAAACTTGTCAAATAAGCGCCGAGAGAGAGAAGAGAGAAACCATCCCACTCCAATCGGTGACCATTTCTAGGCCGTTCGAGCAATGAGGGTTAGATATCATAGGAGATATTACAACAAGATCTTCAAAACAACACAAGTACATACTTACTGCCACTGATTACTTCACGAAATGGGTAGAGGCCATCCCTCTGACTCACGTAAACGAAAAGGTGGTAATCCAGTTCATAGAACAAAAACTAATCACAAGTTTTGGTGTCCCTTCTGTTCTTGTTTTCGATAATGAAACTTATTTTTATTCCACCTTATTAATAGAGTTTTCCCTAGACAAGGGAATCATAATTAGATACTCTGCAAATTATTATCCTCAGGGAAACAGAGTGGCAGAATCAACTAATAAGAACCTAGTAAGGATATTGAAGAAAATGGTTGCAGATAACCAAAGGAATTGGCATAATCTACTCCACAACGATTTATGGGAAGATAGAGTTACACCCAAGGAAGCTATAGGAAATTCCCCATACTTTCTAGTATATGGATAGGAAGCCATTCTCCCAAACAGACTATATCTCCCATCTCTTCAACTTGCCCAGGAGTCCGAGGGGGATTCCTCATCAACCTTACAAGAAAGAATTGACACCCTGCTCATGTTAGAAGAAGAAAGGGAGAAAGATAAATCAAAATTCATATCCCACCAATAGATCATTAAATGATGGTTTGAAAAGCATAAGGCTAAAGAGAAGAATTTTGAGGTAGGAGACTTAGTCTTGAAATGGGACAGAGAAAATGAGCCTAAAGGTAATCATTCTAAGTTTTAGAATCTATGGCTTGGACCTTTTCAGGTGGCCAAGAAGATTGGGGTAGGTAGTTATCGGTTACAAAATCTAAGGGGGTAGCCTGATGCCCTCCCAGTAAATGGCCAAGCCCTAAAACAATACTTTCATTAAAAAAAAAAAATATGTTTTATGTTTTGCGTGCATATTTTCATGATTTTGTGTGTAGCTAGGTTGATTGTGAAATGCATTTTTAGTTTGTTTGTTTTCTTTTGCTATTTGGAATTTTGCACTTTTGAAGATTGTGTTTAGCAAGACAATGGTTGACCTCAAATCATTCAACATAGCGAACTCTCTTCCTAACTCACCGCTCACATAGAAACATGAGAAGCGTTGGGGAACCTTCAATTGTTTCGAGGGGCTCTCTATCTAACCTGTGCAGATGAACAACTTTGGAGAAATGTCAGAAGTGTCTGCTTAGTGGTTTGGTAAGACCTTAAGGGAAATAAGGAAATATGGAAAGGACTACATGCACCTCAGAGACATAGCTAGTAAGTTTCACCTTAACTATCTCATCTTGCAAAATAACAGATGTCATCCTCTCCCACTCGCTCAGGGAATTCTACCGAAATAAAGTTAACTATATCAAATGAGAACATAATAGGGGAGGGTATGCATATATCTCCGCCGGGGATATGAATTCTCGTTGGTAGTGGAGCAAGGTCTGTGACATCGGGGTGACTCTGTTGGGGCTATGGACACTGGCTGGCAGTGAAGAAACACCGTAGCAAGTGAGTGAAGGTAACTAAAGGCTCTGTTCCAGTGAACGCTCTACTAGAATCTTGTCAAAGAGGGCGTGAGTCCGGGTTACAGGAAACAAAGGAGGAATAAAGGTTGAAAACCCCATAGGCAGAGCCAGAGGCATCAATGAGAGGACTTCAAATACAAGGGTAAAAAAGGCTCTGATTTAAAACCAGTTAAGTTCTCCACAAGGTTTTGCATCAGCCAAGCCCGGAGGAGGAACATAGATTCTGCTTTCGCCCAGTAAGTTTCCATTTGTTGAGATCTCAACACACCCTAAAAATCCTATGAAGAATTTTAATTTTTGGGTACCACTTGATCTTTTGCACTATCTAATTTGACTTCATTATGAAAAATGTTGCCTTTGCTTATCATTGTGACTCTCATTAAGTCTTCAAAAGTTTGCTTGAATCTATGAAAACTCATGAATTAAAAAGAAGACTTAATTCTTAAATAAGGAATCAACAACCAGGAAAATTCACCCGATGTGCCCAAATACGACATTGAAAGGGTTTAAAAGATGAAGGAAAATCACTTGAAAAAACCACAGTTGCTGAGCATCGATCTTCATCGGCATCGACAAAAGGAAGTTTTCTTTTGTGAAAAAAATCACACAAGGATATCGCTGACTACCGATCCCCTTCCTCGTCGGTAAAAGTCAAAAAAAGTATATGTTAACGAAGAAAGAAATGATATCGCCAATGGCCGATACCCAACGTGCTTAGTAAAATGGAGGAGACCAAACTGCGACGAACGTTCGGGCCACACTACAAGTGGTATCCGATCGCCAACCTCTGAAATGTTTTGGCATCAGAATTTTTGAGGATGATAACCCAAAGGAAACTATGCTATAGGTTTAACCCCGATCGCCGACCCCCAATCCACCCACTAGGAAAACGACACGATGGGATGTTTTAGCGCTAGATACATTGCAACCTGGAGCATTTAAATGAATAATTAATTCCAAATCTTGCATTAGTTGCTAATTTGTGTGAAAATCAAAAGGACCGTTTGAATTTACCGATACAACACATCACCCTCTGCACCTCCATCGTCAACCCAATGAATTAAATTATAGAGATTCGAAGGTAGATTTGTTTGAATTTCACTCATCACCCGAATTAATTGGTTTATATGACCGATAGGTTATTCTTCGTTAAATCCTTTTGAGCCATAGGTTATTCTCTGTTAAATCCTTTATATGATCAATAGGTTCTTCTTCGTTAAATTCATCACTCGCATTCATTTCATTCTTTTTAAGAAAGAGTGTCCAATACTATCGACTGCGGCCAAAAAGATGATATCAAAGGTTGGTCACTGGTATTTGGATGAGTGTGATACCTATATTAGGGTTTTCGGGGCCACCATGGCACCACACCTTTTACCTGTGCATGTTCCTGATCGACTAGTGGTAGGGGAAATCTGCTACTAGACCATCCTGCAAGGTTACAACACTACTCTGGTAAAAGATAAGAAACATGCATTTATACCTTATGGATTCCATGTAGGTTTCTACCTAGTAAAAGACACCACTCAAGATAATTAGGAAGGATTGAGCTAATTGGAGTTCCTATTCCAGACTTGCCATTTTCGCAAGCATGACCCAAAGGGTCTAGTCTTGAAGCACACATCACAAGTATCGTCCTACTGGCCATACGTCCATGACAGGTTTGAAGATGAGGTCTTCACGAAAAATGCTTAGGATTGGGATGAAGTTGTGGAAAGGATGGCCGATCCTTGGATGACCAGGTTCAAATCCATGAGCTTGGATGAACAAGCGGTATCCCTAGAAAAATCGGCTCAAGAAGTCCTCAGAGCCAGGGAGGAAATGGTAGTGGCCGAAACAATAGAGATTCCCTTGGTAGCCCCGATACAAGAAATAAATTTCCTCGAGGTTTAGGACGCACGAGAGAGAGGGTTACTCATGTATGAAAAATATCAGTGGATAATGGATTAGATGCAAGGTAATCCAGACCTCATCAGGATGCCAGTTCTTCCTGTCGACGACCCAGATGAAATCCAAATAGGCCTAAGCATCCTTGAACTGATAGATGTCAATGAAATCACCGGGCTAGATGACCCTGAATTCACAATGCCACTGACCAGATCGCGGACAATTGTTTCAGCTTATCTAGAGATAGTCAAGGTATCCATGGATACAAGTGCACCAAACCCCCTCCGTGAGTTAATAAATATATATGATGATGATGAGAACCCAAAGGTATCTCTTGGGACCCCTGTGCATATCGAATAAGAAAAGGGACCTACAAATACATCTTCTCCTCTTACCAAGGTCCAAACCCAAGAGGTCCCATAGAAATAAAAGGAAGATGAGAGTGTCCTAGACACGCAGATGCCCGATGCGTCAGAGATCTGAACAGATAGCTCGAAGGACGAGTCAGGGTCGGACGGCCCAAAGGAGGAAGCCCTGCAACAGGAAATCGACGCTTCAATGACCAATGAACAAGTAAGTATCAAGTCTATCCCCTACGCCTTTATTTCACTCGGTACTTAAACCCCTGATGAACGATAGATAGAAGATGAACCTTCAAAGCACAACGAGTAAGTTAAAGAATCCAACCTTGAACAAGTATACACCAGTGGAAGTCTGGGAAACACACTCACATGGGGGGATAAACAGATTCCCAAACCCATGGATGAAATAAACAGATTCCCAAACCCATGGATGAAGTAGCCGACATACATGCCATAGCTTATGATCGGAGGAAGAAGGCTATCATCGAGAGAACCACCAAGAAGAGGAGGATCACTTTAGATCGCTCCATCCTCATCACTACCGAGGAACATATGATCAACACAAAACATGCTAAGATGTCCAAACTCATCGATGCATGGATGGAAATTATAGATGCCACCTTGGATAGAGATAAAAGAGATGAAAAGGAGCTAGTTGTTGCATTAAAATAATTTGAACATTTGCACCACTTGGCGAAGTATTACCAGGACATCACACAGACCATGTTGTACCTAAGGAATGAATTCGAGGAGGCCTATATCAAGTTTGCAGATGAACAGAACCTATTCAAAACAAGGATAGCCGAGCTCCAAGAGGACACCCTCATGCCACTTGTAACGTGCAAAGATATGGAGCGGTGGTACGAGAAAGCGCAACAAGCCATAAAGAGAGTCAACTACATTGGTGTGGTCCAACAGGGTCGGGATAAAGAGGAACAAGACATTTGGGTGTTGAATGAAATAAGTCTTGACCACATAAAGAAATTGACTGAGTATTGGGAAAAAATGTCTTAGGAAACACATCGAGAAATTCAAGAGAAATGGGCCAAGTGCGAGAAAAAATGGATTAAAATCAATCGAGTGATGAAAGACATCAAACTCCCTGAGTTTGGCATACCTGATGACTTCGGTGACTTGTGCATCATTGTCAAATCACACATTGAGAAAGACTCAGCATGGGCCTAAGAACTAACAAAGGTGACAGACACAACGCCAGGTCAGGTGCGATAGTTTACGGAACACCCGATCATATATTGGGCTATGCTGCAACAATTAAGTGCTAGTCTAGTCAATTATTGGGTACATACGGTAGATATCAGAGAGATTTACGCGGCCTCGATGGAACAACAGGGATTCCCATATGGAAATACCTGCGAGGAGCTATTCATCCAGTGGTTAGAGTATGAGAAGATTCACCCTTTTAAAATGATATCTTGAGATGACTCTTAGACAAATTGATAGGAGAGAATGCCACATGGAGAATTTTGTCTTACTTATATTCACTTTAGTCGTTATTTTCAGTTAATTTTATGTTATAAATAAGAACATCGATCGATTAGTTGGAGGTCAATGGTTGTTGCAAGAAACTCTCATTTCTGGTTTTGTTAAGAATTATTTTGGAGCTGCCTTTAATTGAGAGGTCCTTCTGGAACAGAGACAAGTTTATGTTTTCATCAAATGCATGTATGATTAGAGGTGGAGAAGAACTATTTCCTATCCCATATCATGAATGGATGCAGTAATGAGTAAGATCTATTAAATCTATTGATAAGTTATCTGATGCAATATTTTACAGTTCTTTCTTTAATGATGAAAAATGAATCTTTGTGTTATTATGTGATTGATGATTATAGTTGAGTGAATTATTTTGCTTACCGTTGTTTATCACATGCATGTTTTCTTCTGATAACTGGTATCTCAGTCAGTAGTTGGAATATTCACATGGTTAATGTATTAGTACTAGGCTTGTGGTATATGATCATTGTCTGCATGCTAGGGTGTAAGGGTTATCCCAAACCCAACCTCTTCTCCAGTAGTTTAAGTTTGTTCCCATTTGTTGCCTAGTTGGTTTATACCGACTTTCCATCTTATACCAGTGACACCAAAAAGAAAATACAAAAAAAGAGAACGTTCAAACCAAAGGAGAGGCCTTCACAAGAAAATGTAAAGCCCATCGATTAATTGGCCGGATCACAAGATCTAGAGAACCATTCCACTATTAAATGCTATAGAGTCTAATTGGGCCTCGGTGGAGGGTTTGGTTCCTGCTGTTGAACTAAAGGGATTTAGGACCCATTAACACCACCCAGTTCTTTGTGAGGATCCAACACATCTGCCAATAGGTTCAAGATATTCTACAGAAGTCTAATTCCAAGTAAAAGTAGCGCCATGATCAACATCGGGTGCCACATAAGTTTCAGGTGGGTGACAAAGTTTGGTTGCACTTGCACAAAGAATGCCTTATAGGGCCCCATTGAAAGCTTCACCCACTCTGTTATGGGTTGTACACCATCACCAAGGCTGTGGGTGACAATGATTTTGAGCTCAACATTCCCTCTTTCCTTGGCCTGCACCCAGTCTTCAACATGGCTCTCCTTCGACCATATTTCCCACCATTATTGGACACCTCAATGATAGAAAAGAAGTTGACACCAACAAATATCAAAATTGAATGCATGCAACATGCATCCAATTATCATATTGTGGACACACATATCAAGGGCACTCAACAACAAAGGATCCATCTTTATTGAGTTGTCAAAGCATGGAAACTCCTACACCAAGGCAAGTGGCTCACTCAGGGCCAAATTCAGTAGATTTTTTATCATCTGATGGGGGAACTCAAATCAATGGAGACCATTGATTCCTAAGGAGGGAGGATTTATCCAGGTGGATATCGGTGGCCACCCACCTTTTCCAACTGGCTCAAAACAATTTTCTGGCAATTTTTGTAATTTACTATTTTTAACAGTTTTTAACTTTCGGGGCCATTTTGAGGGCCTAAATGAAGGTTTTTCAGGATCGAGCTTCTCAATGATATCTAAATGCTTTGATTGAGCTCCCAAAATGAATCTCCTCGACTATACCTCTCCAATGAGCTATCGTGTGCCCCAAACAGAGATCATATGCAAAAGTTACGACCTCGGGAAGTTGATGTACTAACTTACCCAAATGAGGCCCACATGACTTTTGGCACTTCATCTCCTAGGGTTAGGTTTTTTGGATGTGTAGGGTTTGTGACATTCTATTTTATTGTAAAAAATTCCTTTAGATCCTCATTGTAATCATCTTCTTGTGAATGAGAACAACTGTCACATCTCTTCTTAGAGATAAGCCGCCACCATTCCAACAAGCTTGTTTTCCTCTACATTTTACAGTTTCAGCTTATTTCCTTATTAAATAGAAAACTAGTTTTACTGTATCTCCGTTATTCTATGTTAAGAATATTTTAATAATCTGTATTCATTTTGTTCTGCTCATAAAATCTGGATCACACCTATTGAGCACATTGAATATATATTATTGTGTAAGGGTTTATTGCAGGTAGTCATTGATATACATGAAATTGAGCAATTATGAGTTAGCACGAAGGGTTGACGATGGACGTTTTAGAATTACAAAAAATATTGAAAAAAACCCTAGTTTTTGAGGTGTACGCGAGCTGCAGTGGAGTAGGGTGCTTATGTACACGAGATAACAATATATTAGGGCAAATACATGAAATAAAATCCCTAGAAACTTGAGAGGATGAAGATTTCATTTCTCTATAGTCTGAAAGCAAGATCCAAGGAAGGTCTACAGTGATCAGGTACATCATATCTATCTACTGGTTCAAAAGGTATGTCTTATTTCTATGAGTAGTCTGATTTTTTTGTATACAAGAGAAATGGTTATGGAGGTTTGCGGATTTTACCTAGAGAGATTTTTGGTTGCATGGGACCTTCTGTATAAGTCAGATCTAGAGAGGTCAATTCGAACAACTAAAGATGAAGGAAGATGAGAATATTGCAACTTACTTCTTATGAGTTGATGAAACAATGAATGCAATCATAGGATTGGGAGAAGAAGTTGATGAATCTGTAATTTTTCAAAAGGTACTAAGATCTCTTCCAATGAGATTTGATCCTAAGATCTTAGCACTAGAAGAAAGAACAGATCTAGAATTAATAAGCATGAATGAACTACATGGAATCTTCATAGCCTATGAAATGAGAATTGAACAGGAAAATATAAATATAAAAGAAGCAACATTCAAAGCATCCAAAAGGTCAAAGTAAAAGGGAAAGAAAAAAGAAAAAAAATATAGCAGCAATAGTGACATCTTAGAAGATGATGAAGAAGTGGCCAAATTTGTCAGAAGATTGAAAAAGGGAACCATTGTCAGATATCACGGTAAGCTTCCATTGATTTTTTTTAACTATGATGGTATTGGTCATTTTGTTAACAAATTTTCTCACAAGAAAAAGAAAAGACATGAAGAGGATGATTCAAAAAACAAACAAACATATAAAGGCAAAAGAACTAAAAAAAATGTCTTTAAGAAAAAAAATTTCACCAAAGAAGACTTCTCCTCATCAGATGAAGATGAAGTCAATGAAAGTGAGACATAAACAATTCTATTCATGGTAATATAAGACTCCGATAAATAAGACACCGAAGAGGAGTATGAAGAAGCATAAGTTAGACTATAGATAATAAATTTTGAGTGCTATAGAAGTTATAAAAATAGAAAAGAAGAAAAACAAGAAACTCCATGCAAAACTAGACAAGAAAGAAGACATTCAAAATTCAAACTCTAAAGAACTTGAACATATGATCACTAAATTAAAGGTTCAAATAGAAGAAGACAAAAGAATCGAAGAAGCACTCAAAGAATGTTACGAGGAAAATCTCTCTATGGCTAGGGGTAAACCACAACAAATGAAAAGGACTTTAGAAATCAACTCTATTCTCAAGTATGATATATAAACAAATATGCTAGCAAGACAAGATAAAATGCCTACCTTGTCCAGACATTCGATGAAGTCCATCGTTGAGCACTTGACCCAAAGAAATATACCTGCAACTAGTCCTCAACAACCAAGCAAAGAAAGCATATGGTGATAATATATGATGTTAGCACATTCAATAGCACAATCCATTAATATACATAACAAATATGCCCATGGAATAATAATTCAAATATTTGCAAGATATCAATTGGACAAGAAAATAGTATTTCTATTAATATATGATCAGGATAAGTGAAAAATTTACAGACTTCCATGTCAGCATGGTTTGGAACCGAGAAACCAAGTTCCTTCCAGTTGGGCATCCACCACTTCAATCCTCCACCAAAGGAAAGCTCATAGAAGATAGACAATGAAGTTCTCCATCAATAAGGGAAGAGCTTGGGGGCTGAACACTATGTTCAGACTTAAAGGACAAAGGGATATAGACTCAATATGAAGTGAATAATTTCTCCAGAGTAACTTTTCTCTTAAAGTTGAATTATTTCTCCTTCTTCCCATAGCTCAGAATTGGCCCATTTATAGCCTTCAAATGTAACTGAAGGGTAAAGTCAGAATGTTTATAGTATATGGAAGGCCAAGGATCATAGATCTCCTGTCGTGACATGGAAACCCGACACCATTTTTCATTTTTGGGCACAAATCCTGATGTATGTGGGCTGTAGTGGTGAAACCTATGTATACGCATGCTGTATAGTAGGCAAGGTGCGTACATGTGGAAAAAATGTATTTTTAGCTCTAGGATTTGCAAAAAGGTATGAAAAGTCTTCATAGGGAAATGGAAAAAGGCCCTCTATGTAAGATTTCATAAGGTGAGGAAAATCTTGCTATAACATATGCCCCTTAATGTGTGAGGTCAGAGGAGTATCTGTGATGGCCGAAATACATTATAAAATCCTGGAAGTGGAGTGATGGGGAACCAACTGGAAGAACTAGTTGCTCATTACATTTTGCACTGACTTTGCATACATGGATGCCAATTTGAATTATATTGCAGATCCATGTGAAAATATACCAAACAACTATCCATGGCCATGAATGGGAAAATACAAATGTAGTTACATGCCAGAGGATACCATAGTCATGAACAAGGCCCAATAGAACTAGTCTCAAAATCAATCTGAAGATATTTGTATACAATGGAGTACAATTTGATCTCCCATGATCACTGTGTTATCACTATAGTAATTTATTAGAATCCAAGTCTTGATATTTGGTGGAACGCTAAATCAGTATAGAGGAGTGTTAGATTAGCGGTTGGGGTCATATCTGGTGGACATGGTTAAAATCGACAGAGACGTAGGAGTGATGGGACCTGATGGGCCATAGATCTTGAGCAGCCTAGATCGACGATTAGGAGACATATTGGGTGAGGAAACAACGCAGAGGTTAAGCACTAGAGAGAGGTCTGGGGAAAATACCGCGGTTTCAACCCATAGACACATGGCACCTCCAGAAGCATATTGGGGAGAAAAGTGGGTGAGTGCAAAACCGCTCAACCACGCTTCGATGTCACGTGTTCTAATATCATTAAATATGTCAAATCTAAAGGTCGCATGTGGAGAGGGGAAAGTGTCGGTCGGTCAAATCATCTCACGCCACTTGTTCAAGTACTTTTCGTTTGTGCAATGCCAGGTGAGCCCCGCCAGATAACCAACTCGAAGGCTTATCATTCGAAATAGATTGGCCAAACATGATAAACTGACATACCTACAAGTACTCTTGTCAGTAGTTCATGATTGGCACTCAATGACGATTATCATTCAAAACATGGGTTACATTACTCTGTTTTGGGCAATTAATGTTTTATTTCAAAACATGGTAATTACAGGTCGAATCATTCAGCTAAGGAAGATAAGTTCATGCTTTCTACAAAACTAGGGAAAATGGATACGACAGACCAAGTGGCCTCCAGTGAACCAGGATTTTCAACTAATATGACAAATTCATCATTGAAGAAAAGAGAGAAACTAGTTGCTCGAATATTTGCAACGAAATTTTATACAAAGTCTTCAGGAGAGTTAGGAGCGGACGAAGAAGTCAGATTAAATCCCATCATGAAGGATTTAATCATCAACAGATAGGTAGGTGAACACCATACATGAGCTGTCAAGAGGAAATAGAGCACGCATCAGAAGACAGAGGTAAAAGATGAGGTGGTCGAAAGTGTCAGGGAAAACCAACCTGCATGACTTGATATGCTAAAATAAGAAATTGCCAAGATGAAATAGGTTGCAGGCTAAGTTTAGTGTGTGTCAAATAATTTTGTAATAATATTGACAAGTGGACTTCAAGGCAAAAAACCTCAAATATGTCAGTTTTGTTTATAACATCCCCTAGAAAATAGGAGTTCGGTTGCTGTACGTTACTCTTTTGTAACCGACAACTATTTTTGGAACTTTGGGGAAGATGATTCGTTCTGAATCCCGAATGTAATCTACCTATATATACTATTACAAAGATAAATAAATGGTTGGACGAACCAAAGAGGGGCCTACCCTCGTAGCAAGAAGACTTTGTAAATCCATGGAGCTAAAGTGAATATACAATGCAGAAGCATTTTGAACTGTTTATGAAAATATTCTAATGGATGTGATATGAGTTATGTTTTCTCTCATAGTGTGTATTTCTTGTGTCTTTGAAATCCCATTTAAATTTTCCTCTTTTAAATTGGAGAGTTAAGAGTCTAGAATTCATCTTATGACGCTCTCGACTTAGCAATTTAAATGATGTAATATTCTTCTTAACTAATTCATAATTCATTTCAATATTCTATGATGCAGTTATTTGTTTCCCTTTTTCTCTCTCACCATGCATATTTCAGTTTTAAAAAATCAGACTCATTGCCTCATTTAGCCTTTATCCTCTATGTAGTTCTAATGGCCTACCATTGCTTTATTCATTTTCGACTCCATAGCTCCAAAGGTCACCCCCTTTCCTTCGCCAACAACTGTATAAAACCTCCAAACAAACCAAGTCTAGCCACTGACTATCAAAGAAATACCTAGTGACGCGAGAGAGCCCTCTATGAGTTGAGAAGGCTAGTGCCCTACTCTAAAGTAGGTTGAAACAATTACCTCTTTTGTTTGTCTATTCAGCCGAAAAAAATTTACAGAGTGCTAACACACTGAAGTCATATAGGTACCGGTCCAATGAAAAGGAAGCAACAACTCAGGAAAGTTGTGGCCACATACTGATGTCTTCAAGTCTTCTACACAATCTACCAAAGTTGCAAGTCTACATCATGTGAATAAAGGATTTGAGGTCGAACACAATGAGACATCATTTGATTACCGTTCATTGAGGTATACCATTAACAAACACAAGACAACCTACCAATAATGAAAGTAGGTATCAAGGCACCAAGTACATTCTTACAAGTGTGAATAAAGGAGTCAGGGTCGAACACTTGAAGAATCAATCGATCAGGAGATAATGATGTATTCCCAACTGTCGATGGTGAGAGAAACTACCGCTAATGATTGCAACCTCAAGGTACTCATAAGACTCTAGGTATCATTTCCAAAATAGATGAGTTGAATTCGATGGACAAAGACCTGCTGAAAGGAGAGAATTAAGGCATCTCTCATCATTCAACATGAGGTTTCTATAGAAATAAAACCCCTCTACGGACTACACTAGGGTTCTAAAGTGCAGGCAGAGCTAACCATCTAAAGTCTCCTACATTTTAACAACTATCCCGTCATTACCCCACAATCATACATAAAAGACAAAGTGTAGGGATCCAGTAGGCATACATTAAACTCTACGTCCGGTGTCAATCCCTTTACACTTAGTTGTTTCTCAACTGTAGCTCTCCTCTAAAGGCTGAACTCCATTCACCAAAAGACAAACAAGAAACTACAAGCATGCATTCTACATATGGATTAGTGGGTTAGATATCATAACTAAGAAATGTAAACAAATCATAAATATTTAAGATATCATTTGGCGGGATGGAAAAAGTATTTCTTTATATTAATCTCACAAAAGTCGTTTACAATATGAGACTGACAAATGCTCCTCGAAATCGGTCCTGGGATCCTCTTCACCATGCACCAACTACTTCCACACATTCTTCTCCTCTCCATTTATCTCTAGGGAAATGAAAAGGGTTTGCAATGGAGGTAAAAGGAATTCTAGCTCAAACTCACAATGTGCTTGCAAAATATTGGGGCAAGGGGGTAATACTGAAATGGGAAGAGTTTCTATGCTCTTCTGCTTCCCTTTGGAATGGGACCCCAACACATTATTTTATAGGCCAAAATAGATAGTAACGGTTGGGTTGACTGGCTATGGGTGGTCAACTCGTTAGGAAATGGCCCGAAAACCCGTATTCCTTTGCAATTTTCATTTTTTCACACTTTTTGTGGGTGTACGTGGGTTGTAGTGGTGCAACAAGCATGTGTACGCAGGAAATAGTGGTGTAGGGCATGTACACCTTCAAAACAATGGTTTTTTAGAAGAGCTGTTTAGAGATGGCTTGGAAAAGATAACAAGTAAGATGGCCTGATGCTAGGTATGCATGTCTGGTGCAATTTAGGGTTATAACAGATGCCCCCTAATGTGTGAGATCAGAAGAGCATCTTATGGCCAAAATAAATTACAAATCTTCACAAACATACGAAGTGAGTGAGCCTAGAGACCAGAGTTCAGGAGGTTCCATCTGCAAAATAACCATTTGTCTCATCGAGGCAGGCATAGCCATGCTCAGGATGAAATAAAATCATGGATGCCAATCAAATACACTATAGATCCATGTCATATAACTATATAAAGAGTATCCATGAGTAGAACACAATGAATCTACATCTCAAAATAAAAAAGATATACATGTATAGTATCCATCTTCAAGAAGCCAATGACGTCTGATGGCTGGAGATGAGGTCTTCAGAGCTCGAGAAACAACTTCAAAATCTTCAAAACTTGGGTAGGAGTGTAATATCAGTTTACAGCTTCACTACCCAGAGGTCTTCGATGGATCGTCGGGAACAGACTAGAGGATCTCGATGATCAGGTAGAGAACTTCATTGATTTTGAGCAAGGAATTGATTAGACATTCGGGGTGGTCGGGCATGAGGACAAGAGACAAACTGTAGAAGGGATGACTCAAGTTTATTAAAACTTCCCTTGGACAAAATCATGACAAATGATGAGACTCAGGGAGCATGGCATTGACATAAGTTCATGATGTAGGAGGCAACATGAACTTTCGATGTGTTTGGAAGGATAACCAAACAGAGGAAGACACAACTCTATGTAGCGAGAACAACTTCCTAAGGTCATATTGAATCCTAGAGCTTGACGAACAAACAGAAGGATGTGCTTCATCTAAGAGCGACTCATTGTGCTGTCAACCAAAAAAAAAAAAATTTCCCTTCCTCTTTTTGGGGTATTTTTGTTTTTTTTTGTCTTTTTCATTAATTTTGGAAATCTTGAAAAATAATAAAATAATTCTAGGTTACAAAGGAGGAACGAGTGTCACAGACATACCAGTTCCAAGTGCAAGGAACACATTGATGCTCAGAGAAAGGGGACATATGCATGAAAAGGACACTCGGGAAAAATCCTCCATGGGTCAAGATGTCAAGACGCAGAGGCAAAGTGCTACAAGGCTTGTGTATAAGGTATGTTTTAGATGGTTCAGTTGGGAGCAACATGGAACTGACATTAGGCCAAATAAGCAAATATGCAAATGTTATTAATAAGACACAATGATAACATCTTTCGATGTAACTTTAACAATCCCAGAGAAGGTAAGCTCGATGATTTTTCATTTTTAGAGACTCTAAAAAAGTTTAAAAGAATACTCCACTTGGGTACCTTTTTCGAAGGTAGTCTAGTCGGTTCGAAAAAGGGGTAAACTAGCACCGAAAATACGTCTATTCAAAACCATTTTAACGAGTGTGACAAATACAATATCACTCGACAATTTTTTCATATTTAAGGAGTCTGAAAAAAACTTAACTATGAACTCCGTCAGAGATGTTCTTCTTGATGAATTAACGAGTGTGAAGAAACAAGGTCACTCGAGAATCTTTTCAATTTTAGGGAGTCTGAAAAGAGCTTAACTATGGACTCCGTGGGGGTTCCTTTTTCGTAATTTTAGTCCCTCGGGCCCGAAAAAGGGTTAAAATTATACATGAGAATACTCTTCTAGAGAACCGAGGCTCCTAGAGCATACCTTTGTTCGTACATTTGACCATCTGGACCGAAAAAGGGGTAAACTACCACCAGACAGAAATGCCTTCGAATTTTATTTTGGTGAGTGTGAAGGACAACAAGATCGCTCGACAATCTTTCATGTTTAGAGGGTCTGAAAAGTGCTTAAAAGAAGACCCGAGTGGGCTATGCCTCATGTATGAAACTAGTTCAAGTAGAGCCCACTGCTAGGCTCATACCAAGAGTCTCTTCGGTAGTCAACTTGGAAAGTCTCCCAAAAGGGAAGAAAACACAAACCACGATGTAAGTCCTCTCGCGTTATAGAAACCGTAGTCATGGCTTCAAGGATAGCCTCATCTAAAGGAAATTCAAAATCTGAGAAATCACACTATCGAGGGTCGACAGTCCGAAAGGGTGAAGTAAACTAACCATATTCCATATGAAGATGGAGGCTCTGTCTAGGACTGGCAGAGTCTATTAGTTAAGAATCACAAGCATGAGGGCTTGAGGATCTACAAACAACGAGATCAGACTCAAAAGGAGACTCAAGATCACTTGGACCAAGAGGGGGAAGCAAGGGCTTCTAGGCCCCCATTGGATAAACCAATGGATCAATTGCTGAGACCAAGTCTCGAGAAGGAAAACATGATTGCACATGTTCTTGCTCAGAAGCAATTGAACATTGAGGATAAGACGCCACATAATTAACTCGTGGCGGGGTAGAGTCTACATGAACACTAGGAACATATAAAGGGGCATCCTGAACTAACGTCGAATTAGGATGGTGATTATCATATGCTAGTTGGTCGATAGTGACAATGCTTCCATTATGAGGGAAATTCATCACCCGAAAGAGCGTAGACACCACAACATTCATAGCATATACATAATCACGCCCGAGAAGCATATTTAAATCTAACGGGCCTTGAACCACTATAACATCAACAAGGATAGTCTTCCCACCTAACAAGATAGGTAACTGAGGAAGAACCCCGAAATTATCACTAGGATGTCTGTCAAAAGCCTGTTGCTCATGCAAAGCAGACACAAGCTTGGGGGATCCCAAGAATTTCCAAGCCGAGGAGGATAAAATAATTGTAGAGGCTCCTTCATCCACAATACATCAATAAATGTTTGTTGAATTAACTTCAACCCTTATTTGAAAAGGTGCAGAAGAAGGAAGACGACCCTCAACAAGGTCATTCCAATCAAAGGAAGCCATCCTAGGGCTTGGGGGGGTTGTACTTGGGATGAGCGGAATGCCCCCTTGTTTTGACAGTACTGAACTGGAAATGATAAATACATAGTCGATAGACACATCACTCCCCAAGAGAAGAGGGGGATCAGTCGAAGACTGCATCGGTGTGACCACTTTGGTAGACTTGACACTCTCCAAGAGAAGAGTGGGATTAGCCAAAGACTGCATCGGCATGACCACTTTTTCAACCAATGAATGAATATGCTGTGATACTACTTGGTCTAAAGGAACCTCACCCCCCAAAAGAGGAGTGGTATCAACCAATGACTGCATCGACATGACCACTTTCTCAACCAATCTCTGAATAGGCTATGAGGAAACCTTACAAGACTTAGAATCAGAAGATCTTGTAGACAGGGACCACAATATTTGTACCTGTTAAGCCCTAATATTGTCTCATTACCCCTTAATTGGGGCATATTATATTAGTAATGTTATTTTATTTATGTCGGCTTTATGCCATTAGTTGTAATTATACCTCCTAGTCTCCTATATATACCAAGGAGACATTTTCATTT
>SNQJ01S0047466.1:0-21029 GCA_010110895.2 Picea sitchensis | reverse complement strand
AGTGATAATAGTGGAGGTCATTCAATATAAGGTGGACTAGGTCCACTATATTATTAAATAAGGCCCACTATGGTAGTTAGATATAATAAATGTAAGAGGACTTCTTAGAAGGTTCTATTTCTAGAAGATTTCTCCTCTAGAATGTTCTTAGGTGATGGTAGCACTATATAAAGGGGCTCAAGCAATGTAATGAGACATGAAGAGAAATATTGTGTTTGGAGCGGTAGCTCAATAGGAGGATGCCCCCTCGAAGAGGCAAGTTATGGGTCTATGTGAATTCTTGCTTGATATATAATGTGGCCTAGCAGCTTACCTTCCTCGACACCAAAAATATTTTTCTTAGGGTTTAAGGATATACCGTACTTTCTACATCTTTCAAAAATATGGATTAAGTGTTGGATGTGATCTTCTTTGTTCTTTGAATACACAGTCACATCGTCCAAGTAAAATACTGCAAACTTGTTGATTAGTCAAAGAAATACTACGTCCATGGCCCTTTGGAAGGTCACTCCTGCATTGATTAAACCAAAGGGCATGCATTTCTAAGCGAAAGTTTCCCACTAGTTCGGGAGGTATTTTTTAAACGATCTTCCTTTGAAACCAGAACCTAGTTGTAACCTGAGAAACCATCCAGCAAAGAGAAAATATCAGAGTCATAGATGGTCTGCAAGAGCTGCTCCATTAGAGGAACTAGGTAGTTGTCATTTTCTAAAGCTCTGTTGAGGTTTCTAAAATCTACGCATAAGCGAATCTCCCCAGACTTTTTCCTTACAGGAATTAAATTAGATACCCATGCAGAATGTCTAACCTGGAAGATAATTTTGGCGTCTAATAGTTTCTTCAACTCCTAACACATAAGAGGTTCCAGGGAAGGGTGATACTTCCGGAGCTTTTGTTGGAAGGGTTTTACTTCATGTTTTAACAGGATAGTGTGTTGAATGATACGGGTATCATAAGTTTTCATATCTTGGTAATACCACGTAAAGACATCTTGATACTGTCTGAAAAGTTTAAGATATGATTTTCTTTCCTCTTTAGATGTTGTCCTACCAAGGTTTACGTTTTTTGAGTTTTCCGGGGTTCCGAGATTTATAGTTTCATACACGGGACGGGAACTACCGGTCTTAGCGTTTTTGGGCCCCTTAAATCGTTCTTTCATGTCAAAAATATTTTCTCAATTAGCTATCCCCTTCGGGATTGTGTGAGACTTTAATTTGTCCATGTTGTCCCTTGACCAAGTTTTGAGGATCCTTGGTCAGGTTTGACCTATTTTTGGGACTTCGACATACTGTCGAAAACAGAGTGCAAGATGAAGCAGAGATCATGGGATCCCGGGCCCTTTTTAGGGTTTTTTGGGTTTTGGGCTTATGTAACAAGTATGGGAATGTCAGACCATGGGTTTACCCATGCTTAGGCCTATTTTGTAATGTATAAATAAGTAACTAGGCGAGGTAAGTAGGGACCTACAAGTTAGATCTGTGTGATCGAAAGTGCTAAGTGTTGAGTAGAGATTGCTTTTGTGCATACTGTATGAGGCTTGCAGAGCTCAGTGCAAGTGACTATAAGAGATTGACAAGAGTCTTAGTGTTGTAACCTAGCCCAGGGAAGAAGGATCTAGCGAGGTGCACAGATCTCTTGTCCTCTGCGGAGTAGGGTTTTTGTGGCTTTGTTCATGTAACTGATTGAAGAATCTAATAAAGAAGACGAAGAGTTGGTGGACATAGCCCCAGGGTGGGGGTGAACCACGTATATCATGTGTTGTGGTTTCTTTGTGCATTTTTGGTGTTCTCTTGTTTATGTGATTAAATTCTTAGTGCGTTGATCCATGTTAGATGAATCTGATATGATAACTTAGTGCTGAATAATGTGAATGAATGTTAGATCTGACCTATGTTGATGTGCTTAGTGCTTGGTTATATTAGATCTATGTGAATACTGTGTTGTTCTATTATTAGGGTTTATTTGCGCTGTAAGCTAAAGGTGAATATTGTTGAACTATAACTGCTAAGTTTTTTGTTAAAGTGTTACAATCACATATATGTGTCCCAGCTAAGGTTGCAGACACTGGAGTCCTACAACCACCCATGCCTCTACCTCGAGTGAGACTTCATCTACTTCACAGGTGTTGTCAAAAGGGCCGGTAGTTAGGGTTTTGTTGGTGCGTTGTTGTAGCTTTGAACTCTGGGTCTGTCCCTATGCCAACAAATGGTTCTGTTGTCAGGACCTAAAACTATGATTGTTGGGAACTGAGAAAGAAGAATATTTGTGAGAAGATCAGGATTGAAACTGTGATTGATGGGAACTAAGGAAAGAGAAGCTTTGTGTGAAGATCCAACCTGAAATTGTGAAAGCTCTGTGCGTAGATCTGTCGCTCTAGTGCACAGTATTCTACTCGATATGTGAAGCTATGTGCTAAGAAAATAAGTTAGATCTGAAGAAAAGAGGTAAGATCTGAAAGCTTTGTTCTCTGAGAAAGGTAAAAGTGAGAATTGTTTCTTAAAGAGGTAAGATCTATAAGCTCTATGCTTTGTTAAAAGTAAGATAAGTGGAAATTTTTGTTTCAAAAGTATGGATCTAGGTATGTTTGATAAGATTTGTCCTAGCTTAAAAACTAGGGCACTAATAGATGAAAGAAGATTTGATATGAATAGATCTAATAAGAATAGTGAAATATATGTTATACCTATGCATAGAGAGAATGTTTGGACTAACAACTTGATGCAGGATCCTAGAAAGAATTGTTTGCATGTTAGCTACTATGATCCTAGTTCGCAGTACAGGAAAGGTTGGGGATCATTTAAAAGAAAACGAGCATTAACCCTTTGTTATAGTTGCAGAAGACCAGGACATCTGGCTAAAGAATTCCTTGCTAGAAGATCTGGTTGTCTTTTCTATAAATCCATGGACCATGAAGTATTGGATTTCCCTAGAATGATTTCTAAGGTTGAAAGAATGAATATGAACCAAAAAAACCCTAAGGCAAATCTAGAAACTGATATTATGGAAGAACCCCAGAAAGAATCAGAGAAAGTATTGCTACAGATGAAAGAAACCTTAAATGACCACCGACATATCATCTTATCAGAGATATTTAAAGAAAAAGAGTGCATTGAAGCAAGAATAGGAGACTTGTACATTGACTGCGTTCTGGATGAAGAAACACAGGTGAATATTATGACAGAAATAACTTGGGAAACTTTAGGAAATCCTGCTATGATTACTTCATTGGGAGGAATAGGATTATTCAGAGGAAAACTGATAACCCTATGTGGAAGACTTACCCAAATATCTATGAGTTCTCATGGAACTTCGACAGAGGAATATTTTGAGGTTGTTAAATTTATTGAGAACAACGCCCCATTTTCTATGTTACTAGGAAAACCTTGGATTGAAAGATATCAAGCCAGAAAGAAGGAAGAAGAAGTCTTAGAGCAGAAGAAGTAAGAGTTGAAAGATTTCATGACTAGGAGAATCACACAGCTAATTGAAGAATAGGAGAACATATTGAAGCTACTTAGGACCAAAGACTTGGATGTCGAAGTTGCAAGAACACAAGAAGACTCACAAAAGATTGAAATACCTACCCCAAATAGATAAGAAGTATTACCCTTGAATCTTAGGAAAGAATCTCAACAGCGCGAAGTTACTATGCCAAAAGAAAACAAGAATCAAAATGGAAAAAGGAATATCGAGACGAAGCTCACTGGAAATAAGGCTAGAAAACTAAGTAACAAGAGAACTAAGATCGAAAATTTATAGAAGGCTCCAGAGGGAACTTCACAGAGGGAAAATTTGAAAAATTGGAACGTCGTATGGATATCAGAACAACGTCACATGGCACTTCGCCATAGCGAAGCAATATAGTCGTTGGGAACAGTGTAACCATTAGACTGATGCCTCGAATGGGTAGAAAGGCATTTATGGTCAGACATCTCGCCATCAGACCGTTGGGACTGCGTCGTAACGGACAAAACCGAGTTAATGGAGGTGAAAAGCGCCTAGAGGGACCTGTCAACGAAGCAATCATATAAGAGTTCGGTGAACAGGAGGTTGTGGCACAACAACAAGTTGAAGCAGCTCGAGCTAAGCTCGATGCTTTTGAAACTGAGCTACCCAGATCAGAGTGACTCGAGCTGAGTCGCAAGTGATTTTTGGGGGCATGTTGACCCTTGACCAAGTTTTGAAGATCCTTGGTCAAGTTTGACCTATTTTTGGGACTTCAACAGGCTGTCGAAGGCAAAGCGCAAGATGAAGCAAAGATCGTGGGATATCGGCCCATTTTTAGGGATTTTTGGGTTTGGGGCTTATGTAACGGGTATGGGAATGTCGACCCATGGGTTTACCCATGCTTAGGCATATTTTGTAATGTATAAATAAGTAGTTAGGCAAAGTAAGTACGGACCTACAAGTTTGATATGTGTGATCGAAAGTGCTAAGTGTTGAGTAGAGATTGCTTTGTGCATATTGTATGAGGCTTGCAAATCTCATTGCAAGTGAGTGTAATAGATTGAGAAGAGGTTTAGTGTTGTAACCTAGCCCGGGGAAGGATAATCTAGCAAGGTGTGCAGATCTCTTGTCCTCTATGGATTAGGTTTTTTGTGGCTCTATGCATGTAACTGATTGAAGAAGCTAATAAATAAGATGAAGAGTTGGTGGACATAGCCCCAGGGTGGGGGTAAACCACATTTATCCTGTGTTGTGGTTGTTTTGTGCATTTTGGGTATTCTCTTGTTTATGTGATTAAATGATTAGTGCATTGATGCATGTTAGATGAATCTGATATGATAGCTTAGTGTTGAATAATGTGACTGAATGTTAGATCTGACCTATTTTGATGTGCTTAGTTCTTGGTTATATTAGATCTGTGTGAATATTGTGTCGTTCTGTTATTAGGGTTTATTTGCGCTATAAGATAAAGGCAAATATTGATGAACTGTAACTGCTAAGTTCTTTGTTAAGGTGTTACAATCACAGATCTGTGTCCCAGCTAAGGTTGCAGACACCGGAGTCCTACAACCACCCATGCATCTACCTCGTGTGAGACTTCATATTCTTTGTAGGTGTTGTTGAAAGGGCTGGTAGTTTGGGTTTTGTTGGTGCGTTGTTGTAGATTTGAACCCTAGGTTTTCCCCTATGCCAACATTCCATTGGTTGACATGTATGAATATTGGTTTATGTCAATTGTCCCTGGAATACTTCATCATCAATGGCCAAGTCTTTAAAATTATCTTGGTTAGTCAGAAAGTTTATGATCTATTCATTTCCTTTAAAGACCTTCCAATTAGAAATATTGTTGGGCACTGATGGTTTGTAGAGTAGTTCCACAGTGAACCGGGAGGCATCATAATCCTCTAGAGGTGATATCCTCGAGGCAGCGGTGGCCAAAGAGACAACAAGAATATTCTTCATTCTGGGAATCGTTGTAATGTTGAAAGATTCAAAATGATCTATTAGCCTGTGCACTTCATGTTGGTAATTCTTCAGGTGTGGAGAATTGCAATGTATAGTATTCCTTATTTGTCTAAAAATGATTTCATATTCTCCAAAAACCTTTAATGCTTGGACGTTTAAGTCTATGGCTTTCTTTATCCCTTGTACTAAATATTCATACTCGGCAGTGTTATTTGTGCATTCAAATTCTAGTCTACAAGACAGGAAATGTCATTGACCTTTAGGATGAATGAGAATACACCCAGCCCCTGACCCTTCTTTCGATTTATATCCATGAAAATATAGGGTCCAAACCTGTGGGAAACATGTGTCGGCTTCCCCTTCCCTATTATTTTCCTCTTTTTCTCCTACTAGTTCTATGATTTCTAATGCAGGTTCTTGGCAGAAGAGGGTTTCTTCCATCGCTCTCGGCAACTCCTCCTGAAAAATCATTTCGGAGTTCTGAGTGAGAGGAACATCAGATGAAAGAGGGGAAAATTTACCGAAGTATGAATCGTAGGAATAATTGCGTAGCATAGGGAAATCTGTCGATGAGGGTTCGTTTAGGGTTTCTAGCTCAGTGACAGTATGTTTCAAATACTGTTCCCTATCAATTCTTATCATATTTTTGTATACCTTCAATGGTAGCCAAAGGTGTGCCCAATCTATACTAAAGTATCTATTTAACTTCTCATACCAATCTCGGCTTAGTAGTAACCCATAAGCTTCTGGGATATCTACCACAATGATGTCAATCACTTGCACAAACTTAGGATGTGTCTCTATCCTAATCATTACATCTTTGAGTTCTCCCATGACTTTGACCTGGGTTTTGTCTAGTTGTATTACATGTTTATCGCTTTTGAGAGGAACAGGATTTAATTTTTTGCAAATAGACAAGGGCATAACATTGGAAGATGCTCTTGAATCGAACAAACAATTGTGGTGGTTCCTGTTGAAAACATCAAACGTTAAAAGGAACAGTGGGACAAAAGGTTTTCCCTTCTTACCTTATGAGCAGGCGTTTACAGTTTGTTTATTTACTAGATCTGTAGGAGTTAGATTTATCTCCTGATCATTACTTGTTGTAGGGTTTTATAGTGATTTCAAAGCTTGTATCAAGAAGTATTTTTGTTGAGGGAATCTACATATGTCCATAACTGATATATTAGCCTTCAACTTCTTCAAATCTTCAACTACGTTGTAATCCAGTTTGGGCGATTCTCGGGTATGGATTCTTATAGGGTTCTTACGGGGATAAAAGGGTGCTTTAGGTGATCAAGAGTTGATCTTCCCCCCAACGTTTGGGTATTAGTAAGTTCATTTGAGACGGATTGACCTTTACTTTGTGTTTGCACCACCGAGACCTCTGTGGGTGGTTCTTGAGACTCAAATAAATCGTCGAAAGGCATGATTAGGTCAAGATCTCATATCAGCATGGCCGTATCTTCTAGTGGATCAATCTCTTTATGATCAATGACATTCATAACTAAACCTCTTGGTTTTTTGGTTAGGGAGACCTCATCTATAAACCGATTAGCCATCAAATTCATGGCATGCACCCATTGAGGGCAATCTCTTTCGGAGTGGTTTTCCTGGTTATAAGTACAGAAAGAATCAAATTCTACAATTCCCAAATCGATATTTAAGTTAGCTAGGGGAGGTTCAATTGCTTTGAATGATGGGTTCCTTTTAAAGAAAGTTTTATAGGGCCTTTGGCCTTAGTTTCCCTCCYTGACACTTATTTCCATGTCTAAGATTTCGTTGGATAACTTTTTAACCATGCATTACAGGTCTTCTATGTTCCCACTTCCCTTTTTAGGAGATTGTTCTTCTTGTTTCCCTGGGGGTCTAGTGAGAAATAGCCCTCTCTGGGGAGGGGGTTGAGCTTATTTATTGACTAAGGCGACCTGACTTTCTTTGCATCCTTTCATTTGGAATTCAATCGTTTTGACTTCTTCAAAATTCTCAGCTAGGGTTAGTTTCGTAGCCCTCTTCACAAACATGGAAATAGAAGTTGGGAAAGCATTAGTGTATACTTCGATTTGAAACTCTTTAGTAGGTTTAGCTTCGGGATGAAACTTGTTTAAGATAGTGGTAAATATTTGATTAAACTCTTTGACCCTTTCCTTCAAACTCATGGTGGTGGAAAACAATTCATCCATCAAAGCTGTTGTAGTAGTTTCTTATGAAAATTTATCCAGAAAATCCTTTTGAAACTTCATCCAACTAGTTATGGATCCTACAGGTAAGTTAAAATACCACGTGGAAGCCGAATTCTCGAAAGTGTAGAGGGAAAAACTGCAAACTACATCTTCATGTTGAACATTCATTAGTCTGATAGCCAGTATGAATTTCTTGATATGATCTTCAGGAAATCCTGAGGTCTCAGGATCAAACTTAGGAAGTAACTTCTCTGGATGTCAGGGAAGGTTATGGACTCGCCCTGGGATGGCCAAAGAATCTCTGGCCAACCAAGGTTGATTTTTTTGTGGTAGGTTTCCCCTTTATTCATCATGGTCATTTTTGTCTTCCATATCTTCAGATCCTGAGTTAAACTCCTACTCTTCCAAAAAATCATTCGGATCAGAGACATCATCGGTTGTCGTTTCAGGGATTAGATTTAGAGGATGTTTGATTTTGGTGATTGTGAAATCTATTAGGTCTTCTACTGTGTGCACAAAAACTTGGTCAGGGGTGTCGACCATTGGTCTGCTTATTTTTTTTCTTTGAGGAAGTATCGGAGCTAAGGAAAGTGCATCGATCTATCGGGCGTAGGCTCTAGTGATTATTCTAAATTGATTTAATTCCTCATGAGGAAGAGCGTAAGGTATGTCAGGGAACAAGCGTTCTTCCTCGGGCTGGGGTGAGTTACTTGTTTCAGGAGTACTTAGTGTGTGTGGGATGTCTTGGGAATGACCATCCATGCATGTGGGTTGTTTTGAATCTTACAAAATGTCTAAAATATTATGTGAAATATGTATTCAGACATTTGTTCTCAGACCCTCCTTCTAGCATCAGTTTTGTTGATGGGTCCTAAATCCCTTTAGTTCAACAGCAAGAACCAAACCCGCCACCAAAACCCAATTAGACTCTGCAGTGTTTAATAGTGGAGTGGTTCTCCAAATCTTGCGATCTGGCCAATTAATCGATGGGCTTTACGTTTTCTTGTGAAGGCCTCTCCTTCGGTTCAAACATTCTCTTTTTTTGTATTTTCTTTTTGGTGTCACTGGTATAAGATGGAAAGTCGGTATAAACCAACTAGGCAACAAATGGGAACAAACTTAAACTATTGGAGAAGAGGGTAGGTTTGGGATAACCCCTACACCCTAGCATGAAGACAATGATCGTATACCACGTGCCTAGTACTAATACGTTAACCATGTGAATATTCCAACTACTGACTGAGATACCAGTTATCATAAGAAAACATGCATGTGATAAATAACGGTAAGCAAAATAATTCACGCAACTATAATCATCAATCACATAATAACACAAAGATTCATTTTTCATCATTAAAGAAAGAATTGTAAAATATTGCATTAGATAACTTATCAATAGATTTAATAGCTCTTACTCATTATTGCATCCATTCATGAGACGGGATAGGAAATAGTTCTTCTCCACCTCCAATCATACATGCATTTTATGAAAACATAAACTTGTCTTTGGTCCAGAAGGACTTCTTAATTAAAGGCAGCTCCAAAATAATTCTTAACAAAACCATAAATGAGAGTTTCTTGCAACAACCATCGACCTCCAACTAATTGGTCGATGCTCTTATTTATAACATAAAATTAACTGAAAATAACAGCTAAAGTGCAGATAACTAAAACAAAATTCGTCATGTGGCGTTCTCTCCTATCAATTTTTCTAAGAGTGTTGTCACGGGGGCAGATCCATGGTTTAGCTCCAAGAGTGCACCAAGAATCCCTAACTACTGGCCCTTTCGGCAACACCTACAAAGCAGATGTAGTCTCACCTGAAGCAGTTATGGGGGGGTTGCAGGACAAAGATGTCTACAACCAAGGGGAATATCAAGTGGATCTAATACAATAACAACACAACATTCATATGTCACTTATCAGCTTAGATCTACTTTTCCCATCTATTTATCATATCTAACCAAGTAATGTAATCACAGTATATCAAATGACAAAGATAGAAGACCAATCACACATAACACAAGATATGCGTGGTTCACCCTCTCTCTAGGGCTACGTCCACAGAACTATGCTTTATAATATATTAATATGAAGCATATAGTTCTTGTATGTGCTCTTAGCTAGAAAATTTTATCTCTTCTCCTCTCTTTCTCTCCCCTCCCTGCGCACCTAGCTATAGGGTTAACCTTCTCACCCAGCTAAAGATCTTACAATAACAGAAGGATCTCACACTTAGCACTTCTTTCTTACACAACAATAATCTCTCAATACATACCAAAAACAACTAGATCGAACAACTCAAACCTAAACTAACCCTCTTCCCTCATATAGGTTCTTATTTATATATTACAATCACTCACCGACATCCTTAGGTCGAAACCTAGGTGTCAAAAACCCTAGGTCAACTTGACCCATATTTTCAGGGCTTCGCCAGCCTTTCTTTCTTTCCTTCTCGTGTGGTGCTCCAAAGAATCCAATGGTGGATTTCTCTGCTTTCTAAGTTTTCCATGATCCTTCTTTCTTTTTGATCTGTCATCCTCAATCTCTTCATCCAATGGATTTCTTTCTCAGACTTCATTCCGCCTTTTCTACTCTTTTTGCTCACTTTGACTCAGTATCAGTCAATGTGTCTTTCGTGCAGTTCGCAGTCTCCCTTTTCTTCCTTGATCTTCACGTACTTCCATAACCAAGGGCCAACATGCCCCCAACACTCACCTGTGACTCATCTCGAGGCACTTCAGGTATCAACTTGTTGTTTTAGTTCGACTTCAGACTGCGCAGTGCAGCCTCTGCTTTTTGTTCGATGCCTCCTCTCCTTCCTTGTGCGGACTGTATTTTCTATGTCTGGTACCCAGTTTCAACTACACCTGGTACCTAGACCATTTTCCTCTTATGTTTACTAAGAGTTGTGGGGCAGCTGGTTGTCATAGTACAATTTCAATCGGCTCCCATTCACTAATCCTTCCTTCCATTCTCCATTCAAGGTATTCAACTGCATAACTCCTCATTCTGTAACATAAGAGACCTCATATGGCCTGATCCAATGTGTTCTGAACTTCCCAGGATGCTTGATGAACTTACTATCATATACCAGTACTAGATCACCTTGTCTAACAACCTTCTTCTTGATGTGCCTGTCATGGTAGGCCTTTTCTCTTTCCTTCTGATCCTGTTTATGGAATCCTGCAATAAATCTATATTCCTCTAGTTTGACCAGCTATGAAAGCCTCTCTTGAATAACTCTAGGGTCATCCATATCTGTAAAGGCAACAATTCTTAGGCTTGGTACCAAATATTCCATTAGAACAACAGTTTCCAGACCATATACCAACTTAAAAGGTCTCTGCATTGTTAGCTTCTTGCAAGTGGTTCTATAGGCCCAAAGTATTGATGTTACTCTAAAATCCCAGTCATCCCTATTCACACTGCAAATCTTGGTTAGTGTTGTCTCCAAAATCTTGTTGAATTCTTCAACTATCCCATTTTCTTGTGGATGGTATGGTGTGCTCTTCTGATGGTGGACTACGAATTATTCAGTCAGGACTTGAACTTTCTTATTGATGAAATGTGTACCTTGATCACTCATACGGATCTTTGGGGATCCAAACCTAGTTATGATGTCATAAAATATGAAGCATGTAGTTTTATTTGCATTACAGTCCTTGACTGCTCTTGCTTCGGCCCATCTGGTCAATTATTATGTTGCAATGATGATGTACCTTTCTCTTGTGTGCTTTCCTGGGGGGTTTATAGGTCCCACGAAGTCAATGGCCCATTTTTCAAATGCTTGTAGGGTCAGTTGTGGTGCTAATGGAATTTTATCTCTTCTGGATGGTTTCCCAACTCTTTGGCATATGTCGCAGGCTCTGGAATAGTCTTTAGCATCTATGTGTAAGGTAGGCCACCAAAGGCTAGCTATAAGAACCTTATGCGCATTTGTTTTTCCTGCATAATTTCCTCCTGCGATGCCTTCATGAGATTCTGAAAGGATCACTAGTCGCTCTGCCTCCATAACACATCTTCTTAATATCTCATTAGGTCCCATATTGTATAGATATCTAGCTATAAGTGAGAAGTCTGCAGTGCGCACTACTAGTTGTTTCTTCTGAGGAATTGTATACACACTAGGTGACATTCCTGTTGATAGGAACTAGATGATTTCTGTGAAGCGGTCATCAATATTTCTAATGGATAAAAGTTATGCATCTGGCAGTGCATCCTTCAAGATGGTCGGCTCTTCACCATGTTCCAACCTTGACACATGGTCAGGAACTTTGTTCATTCTTCCTGGCTTAACTACGATCTCAAAGTCATATTCCTAGAATAGTATAATCCATATGAATATCCTTCCCCCCAACACTAGCTTGTTGACCAAGTATTTTAGCGCAGAGTGATCAGTAAACATTTTAAATTGTCCTCCCAACAAGTAGTGGAGAAATTTTTGCAATGCGTACACCATGGCTAACCCTTCTCACTCAGTGGTGGTGTAATTAATCTCAACAGTTGATAGCTTCCTACTAGCAAAAGCTAATGGGTGGTCAATATATCCTTCTCTAGTTTGTGCTAACACTTCTCCTAAATCAATGGAAGATGCATCGACATGCCCATGAAACTCCTTGGTCCAATCTGGGAAAACCAGAATAGGCGCAGTAAACATTTCCTATTTCAGTGTGTCGAAGCTCTGCTGGCATTCTTCTATCCATATAAACTGACAATCCTTCTTCAACAGTTTCTCCATAGGTGTTGTGATCTGATCATATCCTTTAATGAACTTCCTGTAGTATCCTGTGTGTCCCAGCGCAATGTGCAGTTGTTTGACTGAAGTAGGAGGGGGTAGATCAACTATAATGGTAATTTTGGATGGATCTACCAGCAACCCTTGCTTGCATACAATATGACCTAAAAAAACTCCAAATGGTGAAAAGAAGATGCATTTCTTTAGGTTTAAGGCAATTTGACACTACCTTCATTTATCCAACATTAGCCTTAGACATTCAATATGATTCTTCAATAAACTAAAAACAGTCCAATCATCAAAATATGCTTCTAGAAATTTATGCAAAAACTCCTTGAATGCTTCGACCACCACCCTGGAAAAGATGGTTGGGGAATTCTTCAATCCAAATGGCATCACTGTATATTGGTAGCATCCCCATTCTATTGCAAATGTGGTCTTATGGTGATCTTCCTTGGCAATCCGGATCTGATGGTATCCTAAAAATCTGTCTGTAAAAGAATATACTTCCTAGCCTCCCACATTATCTAACACTTCGTCAGTGAATGATGTAGGGAAGGGGTCATGCAAACAAGCATCATTCATCTTCTTGATATCTACGTATATCTTGATCTATCATGTCTTCTTGTCTTGCACCACCATAGGGCTAATCCATTCTGACTCTTTGACAGGTTCTATAACCCCTTATTCCAGCATTTTGTCAAGCTCAATCTTCACTTTCTCCTTATATTTAGGGTTCAATCTGTAAGGTCTCTGTTTGAGTGGTATTTCATCTGGATTCAGAGGGATCCTCATCTCTCCCATAGGCCCTTTAATGCCTTTTATGTCAGTGAAATTAGTTGGAAACATGTCTTTATACTCGTGCAGGAGTTCTGTAATCGTGTCAATGGTAGTAGCATCCCAATAATCTCCAACATTAGCAAGCTTCAGGGTCTATTATGTTCCAATATTGACCTTATTAATATTGATTGGTTGTCCAATGAATGGTATCTCAACTCCTGGTCCTTCCACATCTCTCTAGCCTTTTGTTTCTATGATGTTCACCTTCCTAGGATCATTGTCTTCATCAGCATTGATGTTGTAACAGCCTTGCAATTTCTGGAGAGGCGCAGTCTATTCGTCCTCTTCTTGTTTCAAAGGAAGGATATATGCCTCCTCGAATACTTTCTATCTCACAATATGTAATTCTTGATCTACTGAAGGATATTGACTTTCAAATAAGAATGTGGTTACAAAATTCTAAGTCATACCTTTCCAATCTATAGTGATGAGGTGCAACTCCGCTTGAAGGTACCAGTTGAAGGTGTCGTGTCTAGTGTGTTGATGAATTTGTGCACCCACTGTTCTTTGGGAAACTTTGACCTATGTACCAAACTTTGTAGCCTTCCACTTGTGCTGAGAATCATGTTGTCATCAAGGTACGACATTGTACCCAGTCTGCAATATTTTTTTTGTGTGCCCCCCACCATCTTGTTGGGGTTGCTTTCAGGGCCTCATCCATCGCCAATAATCTTTGTTGAATTGATACACTTTCTTCAAAGTCCGACAAGAAGGTTTCTAAAGGATTTAGACCATCAAAGGTGGGTAAGTTACTTACTGTTGTGCCGATCCATTGAACTTCTTTGGTTAATATAGCACATCTTCTTGTAGATACTTAGTACATCTTATTCTACCAGTTATCCAATGCTTCTTTTGAGTCTGATGAACATGCGCTATCACTTTGCCAGCTTAGGCTCCCATCGGTTGTAGGATCAATGTAATCATGTTGTTTGGTTGCTAATTTGTATATGTTTTCCAGTTCATATGTAGGGTCTTCTTCTCTGATAGGTTATGTGTATAAATGTACTTCATCTGGATCTAGAGATGCAATGACCCTAAGTCCATCTCTTTCAAAATTCATACGTCTCTTATTCAAATCAACCACAGTGGAATTATTGAAGGCCCAATCAATTCCTAACAGTGCAGAGTAAGGACAGTTATCATCAACTATCTCAATTACCTCAAAATCTGCAAACATTTTTACTCCGTCGACGTCCACAGGGACATGCTCCAATCATCCAAAGGGATAACATCTTGTTGATTGTCCATCCTGAGCCTGATAGGTGAATATATCAACTTCGGTTTTCCCATTAGTGCCCAAGTTTTCTTTGTCATGACATTGACCTCTGACCCTAAGTTGAGGACCACATAATCTATCTCATACTCTCCTATTTGAGCACTCAAATGTAATTCCTTATTGGTCCTTCTCTTCTTACCGATTTGATGTACTTCCCTATTCAGTAAGGGGTCTATCTTTCCAAGCTCATATTGTCTTATTAAAGTTTGTAGTTCTTGTACAGTGCTTTCACCCTGAATCAACGTAATACAAGTATATAGAAATTCCATGACCTTACTTACCTCTTTTCCTTCTTAAGAAGACTGATCAAATGATAGAGGCATTCCATATTCTCTCACTTATGGTCGTGGATTCAATGAGGAACCCTGGTCTCCTCTGAATTCTTTTCTTTCCTCCTCAAACATTTGTCTTTCTTTCTTTGCATCAAACATTTGTATCTTCTCTGTATCTTTTTTTATTCCTGAGACTTTTGTATTCTTCCCTTGGATTAGTCTGTCTTCTCCTATAACAGTGCCACCTCTAGTGATAACAAAGACTCTAGGGTCTTCTCTGTGAGGTTCAGCATATATCATTTGCACTTGCAGGTTCTGTTGAGGTCCTCTTCTTTCCTAAAGCTTAGCTAGCAGCACAAGACAATCTTCTATAACATGTTCAAATGAGCTACAGTAGCTACAAGTAGTACAAGGGTTCTGGCAATCCCTTGCGAGATGTCCTGGTTGTGCACAGTTATAACAGATTATCTATCCTTGGCCTCGACCCATAACTTCTCCTCGTCCTCTTCCTTTGAATCCACTGCGAGGATTAAAGTTTCCTCTCCTAGGGGAGTTATACTGCGTAGTGTTTCCTTCTTTTTGTACTTCACCTTGAATCTTGTATATGTCTATCGACCTTTCATGCATGAGATCGTAAGCCCTACAATCCCTATCACCATGTCCTACGGACTTACAGAATGTGCAATACAAACTTTTGGGTCTCTGAACATACTTTTTCATGTAATAGCACTCACCAGGGTGATGTCTATTTCTGCATACCTCACACCAGGGTAAGGTGACTTGCTTCAAAGGGCTCAGAGCTCCAGAAGCCAAGTATTCATTGAATAGAGGACATTGTTCCTTGTCATGGCCTTCTGATCTACACCTAACACGCCAGATGTATTCTCTTTTATCTTTTCCCTTGTCTTTCTTCATATCTTCGACCTATAGAGACAAACTAGTTAGCTGACTCAAGATTTGACTCATACCTGAGTTGGATTCTCCCATAGGGGTTGATTCTATCTTCATGGTGATCTCCAGTGCCTCAAAATGCGAAGCAATCTTCTATTGCATAAAAGGAACTCTGATGTGTGGTAAGAGAGTGGAAATGAACCATTATTTGTTCTGCTCATCTGGGATCTGAAAAGTCAATCGGCCTGTTAAGGTTTTGAATCTCTGATCGAATTCCCAAATAGGTTCGGTTACCTTCTGCTTAATCTCTTTCAGCTCTGTAATACATTGTGACTCCGACTTGGGTTTCTTGAACTCTGCAATCATCGCATTCGTAATCTGATTCAGTGGCTTAGGTTGTGCAATTCCATGGACAAGCTTCATGTACCAGCTCAGTGCGCAATCTCTTAGGGTGGTACTAAACTGGGTTCTTTTAACAGCTTCTTCAGTGACATTTTTAATATTCCATACGGATTCACATAGAAACCAGTGTTGATCAGGCTCTTCAGATCCATCTCCCCTAAATATGGGAATCCTCATCTCATCTTCCATAGATCTCCTTAGGGTTCCTGACTGAGTATGTGGTGGACTACTAGTGACGGTGCTATGGATGCTCTGGTGGCTTGGATTACTTTGATTGCATAATACTAGTGAATCAACAAGAGGGATAATATAACTTACTTCAATAGTCTACTCAGTTTCTGAAGTTTCAGGTTCTTCTCGGCAAAGCTCTTCATCTTTCCCATCCTCTGTCCCAATAGGTTCTAAATGCTCCTCGTCTATCAGATCTACCTCTTCTCCACTATAGAAACCCTCGTCCCCATAGTTCTGCTTGAATAAGTTCGCAAGGTGAACTTCTCTGAACTCTTTTCCACTGCACGTATATCCAGCTTCTGTGTCATTATCGCTGTCCAAATTTTTGAACATCAGCTTTTCTAGATCTGACCAACCTACTATATCTTCAAGATGTTCTTTTCATGCAATAGCATCTTGAGTTTCAGCTTCAGGAATTGTAAAAATTTCCCTCTGGGTCCCTTGAAGAAATATCTCTCATCTTGGCTAAATGAATCTACTCTGTCAACAACAAACTCAGTGATGTATCCTCCAATGGTGCTATCAAACCAGTGATACAGCATTATCATCTCTCTTGACCTTCTTGATTAGCTCTGACGTCCAAACCACAGGAGGTCTAGATCGGATCTCAAACTGGGTATCTGCTAACCTAGCTAACCACTCATATAGCTCCTGATGGATTCCCCCAAAGAAAATATCGTGTATATCAGTAAAGATATATTTCTCCAACCAATCCTGTACTAAGATTAGGGTTCTTGTTCTGGGCTTCAGTGAAGTCATTTTCTTGATCCTCTATCCACTTTTGAGTCTCTGTCTTTGATGGAAATCACCTTGACATCCCCTCAAGAAGTTTCCTGTCCTGGCAACGGAACCATTTGTTGGCACAGGGGTAGACCTAGGGTTTATCTCCAAGAGCACACCAATAATCCCTAACTACTGGCCCTTTCGGAAACACCTATGAAGCAGATGAAGTCTCACCCAAAGAAGTTATGGGGGGGTTGCAGGACAGAGATGTCTTCAACCAAGGGGAATATCAAGTGGATCTAATACAATAATAGCACAACATTCATATGTCACTTATCAGCTTAGATATACTCTGCCCATCTATTTATCATATCTAACCAGGTAATACAATCATAGTATATCAAATGACAAAGATAGAAGACCAATCACACATAACACAAGATATACATGGTTCACCCTCTCTCTAGGGCTATGTCCACAGAACTGTGATTTATAATATATTTAGATAAAGCATACAGTTCTTGTCTGCACTCTTAGCTAGCAGATCTTCTGTCTTCTCCTCTCTTTCTCTCCCCTCCTTGCACACCCAGCTGCATGGTTGACCTTCTCACCCAGCTGAAGATCTTACAATAACAGAAGGGTCTCACACTTAGCACTTCTTTCTTACACAACAATAATCTCTCGATACATACCAACAACAACTAGATCAAACAACTTGAACCTAAACTAACCCTCTTCCCTCCTATAGGTTCTTATTTATACATTACAATCACTCACTGACATACTTAGGTCGAAACCTAGGTGTCCAAAACCCTAGATACCAAAACCCTAGGTGTCTAAAACCCTAGGTCAACTTGACCTGTATTTTTAGGGCTTCGTCAACCTGTCTTTCTTTCCTTCTCGCGCAGTGCTCCAAAGCATCCAATGGTGGCTTTCTCTTCTTTATGATTTGTCCATGATCCTTCTTTATTTCCGATCTGTCATCCTCGATCTCTTTGTCCAACGGCTTTATATCTCAGACTTCGCTCTGCCTTTTCTTCTCTTTTTGCTCACTTCGACCCAGTATCAGTCACTGTGTCTTCCATGTAGTTCACATTCTCCCTTTTCTTCCTTGATCTTCACATACTTCCATAACCAAGGGCCAACAAAGAGTCATCTCAATATATCATTTTAAAAGGGTGACTCTTCTTGTACTCCGACCACTAGATGAACAGCTCCTCGTGGGTATTGGTGTATGGGAATCCATTTTGTTCCATTGGGGTCGTGTAAAACTCTCTGATCTCTATCGCATGTGCCCGATACTTGACTAGACTAGCACTTAACTGTTGCATCATAGCCCAATATTTGATCGGGTGTTCCATAAACTGTCGCACCTGATTTGGCATTATGTCTGTCACCTTTTCTAGTTCTTTGGCCCATGCTGAGTCTTGCTCGATGTGCAAATTGACTACATCATGCAAGTCACCGACGTCATCGAGCATGCCAAACTTGGGGAGTCCAATGTCTTTCATCACCCGATTAATTTTAATCCAGTGTTTCTCGCACTTGGCCCATTTCTCTTGAATTTCTCGATGTGGTTCCCGAGACATTTTTGCCCAATACTCGGTCGATTTCTTTATGCGATCAAGACTGCTTTCGTTCAACACCCAAATGCCATGTTTCTCTTTATCTCAACCCTGTTGGACCACACCAATGTAGTCGAGATCTCTCTACGGCTTGTTGCACTTTCTCGTACCACTACTCCATATATTTTCACGTTGTAAGTGCCATGAGGGTATCCTCCTCGAGCTCGGCTATCCTTCCTGTGAATAGGTGTCATTCATCTGCAAACATGTTGTAGGCCTCCTTGAATTCATTCCTTAGGTACACCGCGGCCACTGTGGTGTCCTCGTAATACTTCACCAAGTGGCACAAATGTTCCAATTCTCTTAATGCAGCGGCCAGCTCCTTTTCATCTCTTTTAGCTCTATCAAGGGTGGCATCTGTAATTTCCATCCCTGTGTCGATGAGTTTAGATGTCTTATCATGTGTTTTGTTGATCAGATGTTCCTCGATAGTGATGAGGATGGAGTGATCTAAAGTGATCCTCCTCTTCTTGGTGGTTCTCTGGAAGATATCCTTCTTCCTCCGATCATAATCTATGGCATGTACGTTGGCTACTTTGTCCAAAGTTTTAGGAATATGTTGATCCACCCATGTGAGTGTGTTTCCCAGACTTCCACTGGTGTATACTTGTTCAAGGTTGGGTTATTGAACTTCCTCATTGTGCTCTGGAGGTATATCTTTTATCTGTCTCTCATCGAGGGTTTGAGTACCGAGTGAAATAGAGGCGTCGGGGATAGACTTGATACTTACTTGTTCATCGACCGTTGAAGCTTCAATTTCTTGTTGTGAGGTTTCCTCCTTTGGGTCGGTCGACCCTGACTCGTCCTTTGGACTATCTTTTCGGGTCTCCGACGCATCGGGCATCTGAGTGTCTAGGAAACTCTTGGCTTCCTTTTCTTTCTATGGGACCTCCTGGGTTTGGACCTCAGGAAGAGGATAAGATGTCTTCTCATGTCCCTTTTCTTCTTCGATATGCATAGGGGTCCCAAGAGATACCTCTGGGCTCTCATCATCATCATATATTTTTATTAACTTGCAGAGGGGGTCTGGTGCACTTGTTTCCATGGATACCTCAACTGTCTTCGGCTGAGTTGAAACACCTGTCATCGATCCGGTCGGTGGCGTTGTGAATTCAGGGTCGTTTAGCCCTACGATTTCATCAATGTCTATCAGTTCAGGGTCGCTTGGGCCTATATGGATTTCATTTGAGTCATCAACAGGGAGCACTGGCATCCTAATGAGGTCCAGATTACCTCGCATCTGATCCATTATCCATTGAGCTTGTTCATACATCAGTAACCCTCTCTCTCATGTGTCCTGAGCCTTGAGGAAATTTCTTTCTTGTATCGGGGCTACCAGGGGAATCTTTGTTGTTTCAGCCGCTACCATTTCCTCTCTGGCTCTAAGGACTTCTTGAGATGATTATTCTAGGGTTTCCACTTGTTCATCCAGGCTCATGGATTTGAACCTGGTCATCGTAGGATCAACCATCCTTTCCACAACTTCATCCCAATCCTGAGATTCAAACCTGTCATAAGCGTATGGAGAGAAGGACGATACTTGTGATGCATTCTTCAAGACTAGACCCTTTGGGTCGTGCTTATGAAAATGGCTAGTCTAGAATTGAAACTCCAATTGGCTCAATCCTTCCTGCTTAGCATGAGCAGTGTCTTTTACTAGGTAGAAACCTACATGGAATCCATAAGGTATAAATGTATGTTTCTTATATTTTACCAGAGTAGCATTTTAACCTTGCAGGAAGGTCTGGTAGCATATTTCCCCTACCACTAGTCGATCAGGAACATGCACGGGTAAAAGGTGTGGTGCCCCGGTGGCCCTGAAAACCCTGATATAGGTATAGTGCTCCTCCAGGTACCAGTGACCAACCTTTGATATCATCTTTTTGGCCGCAGCTGATAGTCTTGGACACTCTTTCTTGAAAATAATGAAATGATTGCGGGCGATGAATTCATCGCAGATGAGGGAGTATGATTTTTTGTACCTGTTTTCCCATAAAACACTAAAATATACATGGACCGGGAGTTCTGAGACGTGACAACTCAAGTTCATTCCGACAAAAACATTTCTGGCGCAGATGACATCCAATAAATAAGAAATCATGTAGAAGGATGGAGTTTCTCCTTCTTTCGGCGTATAATCCTATTGTATGAAAATGCTCAGCTGCTTGGAAATGATGGAACCCCAGTTAAAACCTCTCCTAGAAATGGCTACAATATAATATAGAGGCATCTAAGCCTCTGAAAACCTGGAGCAATCTTTCTCCCCATACAACCGGTAGATGAGGGCCATTAGATAGATATACGGCTCCCTTAAGTTTCTCGTTTGGTACCAACTGGAGGTTTGATTAGTGTACTTTTTATCCTCTCTCCACTATGAATCCATCACCCAGCTAGTGTCGTGGTGCGCATAAAATTTGACGACAAAATCGGTTTTCA
>SNQJ01S0047465.1:51706-62469 GCA_010110895.2 Picea sitchensis | reverse complement strand
CTGCAAGGTATTTCCCAAAAGTAAATAGTTTTTTTATACCCCACCCTCCTATATTTTTAGGTTTGGATAGTTTATCCCATCTTATCAAATGTATCCCTTCTTTATCCTTTTTTCTAGACCACACAAAACTGAACATTTTCCTTCTGATAATATTGAGTATACTTTTTGGGATCTTAGCTAGGGATAGCCAATAAACATGTATACTTTCAAGTACAACTTTAGATAGTATCACCATTCTCCCTAAACTTAACCATCTTAGACTCTAGCTTGCAATCCTTTTCTCAAACTTTCTCACCAACCAATACCAATCAACCTTCTTATAACAATTGGGTTTAAGAAAACAACCACGATACTTGAAACCTGTATCTACTGAATTTACATAATAAGGCATAATCTCCTTCAGTAAAGTTAATTCCTCTGCAGTCCATCCAACTTCAAGAAACATTGATTTATGTGGACTAAAGGCCATACCAGTTTCTTTACTGAGCAATTCTAAAAGGTCCTTATATAAAATCCACTCTCTAAAACTGCCATTCCCAAACATAATTATGTCATCTACAAACATCAAATGAGTTATGTAATGCCCTCTAGCCACATAAATGCCTTCTAAGTTATTTTCTCTTACCCATTCCTTTATAGATCTACTTAAGCCTTCCACAACAAGAAGAAAGAGAAAAGGGGACAATGGGAACCCTTGTCTTAATCCCCTTATGATTTTGAAAAAAATTGTAGGCTTGCCATTAATCAATACAACAAAGTTTGCAGAGGTTACACACCCCACAATCCAATCAGTGGCTTCTAAGCTCAATCCCACATGTAGCAGCATCAATCTTAAGAAGCCCCAATCAACTCTGTCATAATATTTTATCATGTCTAGTTTAAGAACCAAGGCTTTGATATTCTTAACTTTTATACTATGCATAACTCCCTAAACTATGCCAATAGCATCGGTGATTTGTTTGCCCTCCAGAAATCCAAATTGTTCTTTTGATATACCATAAGAAAAATATGTTTTAACTCTATTGACAATAAATTTTGTTATGATTTTATAAAACAAGTTACATAGAGCTATGGGCCTATAATCCCCAAAATTTCTTGGATTCTCACTCTTTCGAATCAGAGAAAGAAAATTTGCATTCAAAGCTCCAGAAACCCTCCCTTTATTTCTAGTCTCTTCAATCATCTCAACTAATTCATCACCCAGAATGTCAAAAAATGCCAGAAAAAAACTCTATGGTCCAGCCATCAGGCCAAGGGATTTTCAAAGATTTAAATATTTTGAGAACTGACAGAACTTCTGCTAAAGTTACAAGTAAGGTTATCCTTTGACTATCATATTCTATGAACATCCTAGGATAATTCCTTAGGATTTCCAGTTGATCAGTAATGGAAAGGTTCGGGTGGGCCAAGAATATTTTACGGAAGAAACCAACTGCTTCTTTTTGTAATTCTTGATTTCTAGAAATCACTGCCCCATCCTCCTTGAACAACTCCCAAACAGTGTTGATCTGTTTTCTAGCGTTAGCATAGGCATGGATTTTTTTTGTGTTTCTATCCCCTGATGCCAACTAGTTCAGTGGAATCTTATGTCGTCAGGTTTCCTCTTCTTGTCTCAAAAGAAACATTTTTCTTTACTCTTTTTCAACAATCAAATCTCTATCTACCTCATTCTCAAAACCACTAGGATGATTTGAATAACTTATGTCTAGTTCCACCTCCAACTTAACCAATTCTTCCGTTGCTCTTTGTTTTTTCTGTTTTTCCCAATTAATCACCCAAGCCTTGAGTATATTTAACTTCTGTACCATTGACTCCATAGGAAATAAGGTATTTGTTCCCAACAATCCTACTCAATTGGACCTGACAAAATATACAAATTCTGGCTCATCCAACCAAATATAATTGAACTTAAAGGGGTAGTTGACCTCCCTATTTTCTTTTTCCAAGTGTAGAATTACTTGCATATGGTAAGAAACCTTTACATTACACAATACAGATCTGTATCTAAATCATGTGGAGGCAAGGTCCTCAGAAATCATAAATTTATCCATCCTCTTGGCAATAAACTCCTGTCCTCTTCTACCATTTCTCCAAGTAGGAAACATTTTTAAAGGTTCCACATCCACCATCCCCTCGTGCGGCTGTAAAGAATCCACTCTAGCATGATCACCCTACACCTCTCTGAAAGAGGTAGTAAATTTGAGATCACCCCCCAAGATTACATTTTTCTCTTTTAAAATTCCTTCATTCTTAATCTCCTCCCAAAAAACCTCTCTGTCAGAATAAGGCCCGTAACAATTGATCACCTTCAAATCTCTGTCAAGTCCCTTTACACGTCCATCCAACAATATCCTTGCAGGAATCAAGTAAGCATATAAGTCAAATTTACTTGGATTCCATGTTGAGAACATCCCACCAGAGAGACCTGTGGAGTCCACTCCACAAAAAAACCATTGTGGTAATAGTTTAACAAATAGATCCCTTGATTTTTCCACCCCTACCATAGTTTCCTATATAAGCATAACATCAGGTTTCATTAATTCTAAAAGTCTTTTTAGGGCTAGGTACTTGGATATGCCCCCCACTCCTCTCATTTTTAAAGAGACCACAATCATTTTTTAACACGTGTTAGGGATTTTTGTGCTCTAAGTGCCCTCGAACCATCAATCATTGTGTAACAATTCGACTCTCCATTCTGCTTTTCAATCCCTAGCCTCCTTGCACTTCTAGTCTTTAAAGGTGAGAAGTCCTTTTTGAGACCTCCATGTACTACCCTTTTTTTCAATGATTCCTTGTCCCTCGAAAAATGGGAATTAGGATTCAAAAGGGACATCTCTTTACATGGATTTTCCAATTGCTTTTGTATTCCGTCCCCTCCAACTAAAATCAACAAAGGATTTCTATTGAGGATCTCTCTATAAGACAACACATGGTCGACGACTACCTCTCTAGTTAATTTAGAGAGTGACAAGGAGGACTTCGGTAATCTAAGAAATAGTAATAGACCCAACCGTAAAATATTTCCCTTACTTGGATTTTTAAACGTGGCAATATGCCTCATCCATTATGTGAGAGTGCTTTCATAGCCTATAAACTTCTTCATTAACTTTTATGACTTAAATTTAATTGATTTGTTAAATTTTATTTGATTTGTGTGATTAAATTTTATAATATCTTGTATATGAAAATTGAAATAAAATAAATAAAAAATTTAATGTATTTATATGTCTACCAAAAATTAAACGTTAATTACAATATAATAAATTAATTTAATATTTTATGTGTAGAATTTAAAATAAATCAAAATTTCAACTTAAATATTTTAATATATAAATTAAAAAATTAAATACTAATCCCAACATAATGCACTCTACATTTCTTTATACAAATTAGATATCAATCTACTTAGATTGGGTGGGATCTTTTAAAGAAGTCGAACCTTTCAACCCACCATTAATAGATTGATTTAATATCGTGTTCATTGGCTTACCTATTTAATGTCATCTGAAGATATTTTAGCAAGTGTGGGCCTCTACATGTCCTGGGTGGAGTACCCTTTCGTCTCGGATCATGCACCTGTGTTATTATAGCTAGATATTACTCCACTCTTTAAGGCATATCCTTTCAAATTCAACTCTCATTGGCTGATTGAAAAAGAGTTTAATTGTATTGTTCATTCTATCTGGAATGATCATAAATTTTTAAAAGAAGAAGGGAAACAACGAAGGATAGTGTGGAAATTAAAAGAATTACAGGATTGAACTAAAATCTGGGTAAAGAAAAATAAACGCTAGAAATTGATCCTTTTTGAAAAGCTAGAGGATGAAATTGAATCTACTCTTCAGAAAATTATGGGAGGCAAAAAATCACAGATGGAGGAAAGGCACCTTTATAGCCTGGAACAAGAAAGAAACAAGTACTTGAAGGCATAAGAGGAACTTTGGAGATAGCATAGTAGGGCGATTTGGATTCACAGTGGATACCAAAACACAAAGTTTTTTCTTCAATTTTCTAGCTATAGAATAAACTGCAAACATGTATGGGAGATTAAGGATGACATTGGGAAGACATATTCCAATCAGGTGGAATTAAAAGCAAAGGCTTCAAATTACTTCAAAATTTTATTCAAGGAACATGATCAATCCTCTACAAATGCGCATGTCAAAGTTGTGAGCCTTTTCTCCCGTTTGGTTAATGAGGACGAAGTCAGAGTTATGGAAAGCCCTTGCAACCCAGGTGAATTAAAGGAGGTTTTAACATTGTTCAAAAAAGAGAAAAGCCCTCGGCCCGATGGATGGACTGTCGAGTTTTTTATTCATTTATTTGATCTGGTAGGGGTTGATCTATTAGATATGGTAGAGGATTCAATATTAAGAGGTGTTGTAGTTGGTGGCCTTAACTCAACCTTCTTGGCTCTTATACCAAAAGTTAATAAGACAACTTCTTTTGGAGATTTCAGGCCAATTTCCTTATGCAACCTCCGTTATAAGTTAATCTCCAAAATTATTGGTAACATGATCAAATGTTTTCTCTCCTGCTCTTTGTTAGAAGAGCAGTTGGGCTTCTTAAAAGAAAGACAAATACAATATGCCATAGGAACAACACATGGATGCCTCCATATCATTGATATAAAAAAAATGAAGGCCCTAGTACTTAAGCTTGATCTGAAGAAAGCATACGACTGCATAAATTGGGGCTTTATAAGACTTATATTAATACAAGTTGGGTTTGGCATTATGATGACCAACTAGATTATGAGTTGTGCATGTTTCTCATCTTTTACAGTTTTACTAAATGGGGAGGCTACAAAATTTTTCAGAAGTGGCAGAGGTTTGCACCAAGGGTGCCCTTTATCCCCTTTTCTTTTTATTCTAGTTATGGAGGGTCTTAGTCTACTTCTAAAGAAAAGAAAATGAGATGGAAAGTTGATGGGAGTGAAGGTGTCCAAAATTATAAAAAATCTTCACTTATTTTTTGTGGATGACGTCCTAATTATGAATAGAGCTACACAACAAGAATGGATGGAGATTGATAGACTCATTAAAATTTTATGTAAAGTGTCGGGATTATAGGTGAATCCGTAAAAAACCATAGTTCTGCACACTGGGTTACTCGAGGCGGAATTAAATCCTTTGAAGAATTTGATCCTGTTTAACTTTGCAAAACTTTTGGTAGGGTTCAATTATCTTGGTTATTTTCTTAAGATAGGCCTACACAAAGTGGAATACTGGAGCTGGTTACTTTCCAAAGTGGAAAAAATAATAGGCCAATGGTGTAATAGGTGGTTGTCATTAGGTGGTCGGTACATTTTAGTGAAATCGGTCCTAGAAAGCCAACCAATTTACTGGATGTCTTTGGCGGCCAACCCCTACTCAATCCTAAATAAGATAAGGAAAATAATGTTCAGTTTTATTTGGAATGGTAGTAGCGAAAATTATCATTCTCATCTTTGCAGATGGGAGACACTAACAAAACCAAAGAACTGTGGAAGGTGAGGTTTCCATAATATATTCCATTTCAATAAAGAATTGGCATCAAATACTCTATGGCGAGTGTTAACACATGATGGTATCTGGCACATAGTGATTAAAGATAAATATATTCCATATGTCTCTATCACTAATTGGCTCAGGTCGACGACCTTTCAACCGCCAATAGCTTCACGAACTTGGAAAAGTCTCTTAAGATCTGTACATCTTCTCACAAACTGGCTAAGTTGGAGACCAGGTTCGGGTCAACATGTTCATATTGGCAGAGATAGAATTCTGGGGTTGGGGGATATATCCTATCTATCACAAACTCTATTATCCTTCTTAATACATAAAAATATCACCTTACTCTTTCAGGCTAGGGGACCACATTGTCAAGATTCCATTTCTGCACATTGGATAAGGAGTAATGAGCTAGGAATCACGGGTGAGATAGAAGAGGAACGTGAACATTATCGCAAAGCTCTTATAGGTCCAGGGGATTTCCTACAGGACATAGTTGATGAGTTGATGTGGATTGGGGGAGATAATTCTAGATTTCTCTCTGTAAAAAAGGCTTATAATGCCTTAATGTCAACCCTTAGGATGCAACTAGTTGGTGGGTGGAGGTTAAAATTATGGAAATGGGATTTACCATTAAAAATAAAAATCTTTGTTTGATTGGCAACAAAAAATAAAATACTATCATGGGACAACTTACAACAAAAAGGCCGGGAAGGACCTAACCGCTGCCAACTATGTAAAAAAGATTCGGAAAATATAAGACATATTTTTATCCATTGTTCCTTCACAAAATTGGTGTGGGGGAGAATCCAAACTAGACAAAAGATTAAAAATTTTGGGGAAGGGAACAATCTGACAGACTGCTATACAAATTCGCTAGAGAAAAAGACTACCTTTTTCATTACCTGCCCTAATTTGCTGGAATATTTGGTTAGAGAGAAATTCAGTAATTTTCGAGAAGGGTTCACCTTCAATCCTTTCTGTGGTCACCAAGACACTTGGAACTCTAAAAATGAATACGAGTCTTCAAAAATCCATTCCTTTATGATATTGTATGGTAACTTAGCAAACATGCACTACAATAACATGTTTTGATGGAGCATCACAATCATATGGAAAGCAATGTGGAGTGGGGGCGGTTTATAAAAACTCCATACCTCTATGTTTTCATATGTTTAGAGATTGTCCTCACAGAGGTGAAAAAGGGAGGATTGTTCACAATGTACAACAAGCTGAAACAATGGAGGACATGGGAAGAAATGTACCAAGGATCTATGCAACCATGGACAATAAGCAAGAAGAGTATCAATCACATATGATTGAAGTGGAAGGTATGATCAACAACCAAACCATTGTTATTTTAATTGATTCAGGATCTAGTCATAGTTATATAGATCCTAAGATGGTGGAAAGTTTGCATTTTCCAAGAAGAAAGCATGGGAAATCTTGGTTGGTGCAGCTGGCTACCAGAGCCAAAATAAAATTCAATGAGATGGCTAAGTCATGTCTTATGAACATGAATGGATTGAACACCAGGGCATATTTGAACATCTTGCCTTTAGGTTCCTATGACTGTCTAATTGGGATGGATTGGTTGGACCAACATCATGCTATCCTAGACTGTCATAACAAGGCATTTACTTGGTTGGATGAGGAAGGGAACCTAAGGAGAGTGCAGGGAATTCCCAGGGTAGTAACCATCAAAGAAATTTCAGCATTGCAGCTCAAGAAATGTTACAGAAAATGATGTCAAATATTTTCAGCACATATGGAAGAGACACCTAAAGATAAGGTGCAAAATTTGGAAGATTATGTAGTCCTGGAAGAATTTGAAGATGTGTTAAAGGAGGTACCAGGACTACCCCCAAAGAGAGATATTGATTTGTCTATAAATTTAATGCCTGGAGCAGCTCCAATGTCAAAGACTCCTTACAGAATGAATACACCAGAGCTGAAGGAGTTGCAAATGCAGCTTGAAGAACTTATGAAGAATGGGTATATACGCCCAAGTGTGTCACCTTGAGGTTCCCCAGTCTTGTTCGTGAAGAAGAAAGATGGAACATTAAGATTGTGCATTGATTTCAGACAGTTGAATAAAGTGATTGTAAAGAACAAGTATCCTCTGCCAAGGATTGATGATCTCTTTGATCAATTTAAGGATGCCAATATATTTTCAAAGATAGATCTCAGGTCAGGATACCATCAGGTAAGGATTTAAGAGGAATATATCAACAAGACCACCTTTAGGACAAGGTATGGTCATTATGAGTTCACAGTGGTGCCATTTGGGTTGTCAAATGCACCAGTTGTTTTCATGTGCTTAATGAATGGTGTTTTCCGAGAATATTTAGACAAGTTTGTCATTGTCTTTTTGGATGACATTCTTATATATTCTAAGTTAGAGGAAGAGCATGAACATCATTTGAGGATGGTGTTGCAAGTATTAAGGGAGCATCAGTTGTATGCCAAGTTGAGCAAGTGCTCATTTTATCAGAAGCAAATTCATTATTTGGGGCATATCATTTCAAAGGATGGGATAGTAGTGGATCCTGAGAAGATAGAATTCATTAGAGAATGGTCAGCACCAAAGAATGTGACAGAGTTCAGATCATTGATGGGCCTTGCAGGCTACTATAGGAGATTTATTGAAGGATTATCAAAGATTGCAAACCCAACCACTTCCTTGCAAAGAAAGGGTGTGAAGTTTCAGTGGACATTGGATTGTGAAAATAATTTCCAACACTTGAAACGAGTATTAACAAGTGCTCCAATACTAAGGATTGCAGACCCAAATGAAGACTTCATTGTATACACAGATGCATGTAAAGACGGAATTGGTGGAGTCCTCAGTCAAAATGGGTTTGTTATATGTTATGAATCAAGGAAGTTGAAGGAGCATGAAAGAAACTATGACACTCATGATTTGGAGTTGGAAACCATAGTGCATGCCTTGAGGAAATGGAGACACTACCTCATGGGAAAAATGTTTGAGCTGAGAACAGACCATAATGGTCTGAAATATTTATTTGATCAGCCAACTCTAAATGCTAGGCAAACAAGATGGTTAGAATTTCTAAGTGAATATGACTTTGATATAAAACATATCAAGGGGAAAGAGAACAAAGTGGTTGATGCACTTAGTAGAAGAATGCATAAATTACATGCTACAACCATTAGCATGTACTGATCATATTTGAAAGACATAATTATAGAGGCTGCCAAATGGAAAAATTACAACAAGGTAATTTGTAACAAAAAATTGAAGAATACAAGCTAGATAATGATGAAATTCTCATGTACAGGGGCATAATTTATGTACCAAATTCTCAGGAATTGAAAAATCTGATATTGAGAGAAATGCATAATGTACCTTATGCTGGGCACCCAGAATATCGGAAAACTATTGCAGCTGTCAAGAGCCAATATTATTGGCCTAGAATGAAGAAAGAGGTTGTTGATTTTATTGCCAAATGTTTGGAATTTCAAAAGGTAAAGGCTGAGCATAGACACCCAATTGGTTTGGTACAACCATTACCCATTCCTGAGTGGAAGTGGGAAGTTGTAATCATGGATTTCATTACCAAACTACCCATAACAAACAAACAACATGATTCTATCATGGTAGTGGTGGATAAGCTTACTAAAGCTGCCCATTTTATTCCAGTTAAGCTCACTCACAAGGCAACAAACATTGTTGATGTTTATATGAGGGAAATTGCTAGATTACATGGCATACCCAAGACAATTGTGTCTAACAGAGATCCAAAATTTACCTCAAATTTTTGGAAAGGATTATTTAATGGATTTGGAACAAATTTGAATTTGAGTACAACTTATCATCCAGAATCAGATGGACAAACAGAGAGGGTGAATCAAGTGATTGAAGATATGTTGAGGATGTATGTGATGGATAAACCATCAAATGGGAAGACTAGCTACACTTGGTAGAGTTTGATTATAACAATGGGCACCAAGCATCTCTAAAGATGAGCCCATTTGAGGCACTTTATAGTAGAAAGTGAAACACAATAGTAAGATGGGATAACCCAACAAACAAAGCAGTGGTTGGGCTAGATTTGCTCAGGTAAATGGAGGAGCAAATGATAAAAATAAAACAAAATTTAAAGGCTTCCCTAGATAGGCAGAAAAGTTATGTTGATAAGGGAAGAACTCAAAGGGAATTTAAAGTGGGTGATCATGTATTCTTGAAAGTGAAGGCTAACACAAGTTCCCTGAAATTGGGAAATTGTTCAAAGTTTGCAGTGCTCTATTGTGGGTCGTTTGAAATCCTAGAGAGGATTGGTCCAGTAGCTTATATGATTGCATTGCCTGCATCTATGTCTGTTCATAATGTATTCCATGTATCATTACTCAAGAAATATATACCTGGTGCTAATCATGTTATTGATTGGAATGTGATTCAGGTGGAGTAAGAAGGCACTTTTCAAGTGCATCCGGTACGCATTCTAGACTGAAAAATCAAACAGCTTCGGAATCGATCCATAGGGCTTGTAAAAGTCCAATGGACCTAGTACGGTCCTGAGGACGCTACTTGGAAGCATGAGGATGCAATGCGGGTAGAATACCCGCATCTTTTTGAGGATTTTTGAATTTTTTTAGTATATGGGTACATGATGCACCGAGCACAGTGCATAAATAAGTGGAGGGGATTTTAATATCCCTCGGACGAACCCAATTGTAAATGTAAATGCAAATATACTTAAGCTGGTGAGTTTTTTGATGTCATTTTTGTATGCACCTTTCAAGGCATAGTGCGCGCATGTACTGCATAGTAAAATGATGTAGTGTGCACATTCCAGGATACCGCGCGCAACATATTAAGTGCGCGTGATATTGAGGCCCGAGAGCCTTTGTGTATATGCTTTGTTTTATAGGCTGGTGAGCCAGTTATTATAAGCTAGGATGATTATGTTTTGAATTAGGCCGGAGAGCCTAGATGTTAAAGGCCAGTGTGCCTATTTTTGTATATATCTCATGATAAATATAAAATACATTGTTGGGTGCAGACCAATCACAATAAAAGAGATGGGGGACTAAACTACACTAGTTAGGGAAAGGGAGGGGATAAGTTAAGGAAAGGGGCTAAGCTAGGGAGCTTAAGCCAAAAAATAATATTATATTAATATTTCTTAAATACAAAGTATGAATAATTATTTTATCCTAAGTTCTAAAGTTGGGGACAAGTGGGCCAAAGTAGCTCCCAACATGACAAGTGTCAAGTTGGGGACATGCATACATATTGTTGGGACT
>SNQJ01S0047465.1:22096-51696 GCA_010110895.2 Picea sitchensis | reverse complement strand
TCTAGAACCCTCCTTACAGTCCGAGGACTTCGGTAACCCGGGAACAAGTCAACTGTTGTCAAGTCATATTTCTAGTCCACCTGGATATAGGGAACCGAAAGACGGGGAGTCCACTCTATCTGCGGTACTTGAATCTTTAATCCATTTTATCTTTGGTAATGATTCAAATGTGAAATTACCAATATATCTTGGTGAATCGGTCATTGATTGTGTTGTTGGAAAAGGGGAGGCTTGTTGTTCATGGTCATCCAATGTAAAGGCCGGGAAAGAATATGCTTGGACTAAGGGATTGGGCATTGAACATTCCTCGATAAAAACCAGAAGTGCCTGAAAAAAATCAACACTTGATCCCTCAATTGTTTCTGTACCAAAATCTTCCACCGAAGGTGGGGCCCTTAGAGTGTTGAAGGCCCTTGCAAGGTCAAAGTAATGATACTTCTCTCACTAAACTTAAGGGGGACTGGAGTCTGGAGGCACACTAAAAGTTGCCTTGGTTCGAAGTGTACTGGATAAGACCTGTCCTAATATTGCTTTCTTACAGGAGACTCTTCTTCATTCAGAAAAAGCTCGTTCTTTCTTCCATTCTCTTAGGCCTACTTGGTTAAGTTGTGGAGTTAATTCTGTTGGTACCTCTGGCGACTTATTGGTTTCATGGGATCCTAATTACTTTGAATTGGTTCTGTTTCTTAATTGTGGTGGGATCTTATTGACATGAATATGTTTAGAAAGTAGAAGACAAATAAACCTTCTAAATGTATACGGGTCGTGCATGGAGCGCAAACATTTCTGGGAGAAATTGGAATCTTCAGGATTGCTAAATTTAAAAAGTCTAATTCTAGCAGGTGATCTTAATCTAACTTTATCATCTGGAGAAATCTGGGGTGGCACATCCTTATTGGGATCGTTGGCAAATTTCTTTAATACTTATTTTCATAAAAATAAGCTAATAGACATTGTGTCGGGGAAAGTCGTGCCTACATGGTGCAATGGTCGTTCAGGGGCAAAATTTATCGCCAAGAGACTTGATAGAACATTTCTTTCTGAAGATCTTATAGATACAGTTGGGATCTATAGAGCCTGGGTGGAATACCCTTTCATCTCCGACCATGCTCCGATTCTTCTTCAGTTGGATCTTCCTCCTTCATATAAGGCTTACCCATTTAAGTTCAATCCTTTATGGACTAAAGAAAATGAGTTCAAATTGATGGTGCAAAAATTGTGGAATGATCCTAAATATATTAAGGAGACTGGAAAGCAAAAATGCCTGGTATGGAAGTTGAAAGATCTGGAAGTCATCACCAAAGCTTCGCAAAAGGACCGAAAAAAGAATAAAAACGCCCGGCTTTGTTGCCTGGAAAATGAGATTTCTTATAGGATTCAAAACATGACAGAGGGATTATGTAATACTATGAAGGATACGCCATTAAAAGATTTGGAGAATGAAAGAAATACCTTACTAAAAGAAATTGAGGAGCAATGGCACCAACGTAGTCAGGCTATCTGGATCAAAAGTGGAGACTTAAATACAAACAAATTTCATAATTTTGCGAGCTTCAGAAGAAATAGTAAATATGTTTGGGAGTTTCATGGAGAAGAGGGCCAGGGTTATAGTGGTCAGGAAAACATTAAATCTGCAACACTGAATCACTTCAAAGACTTTTACAAAGAACGGAGAGGACCTTCTACCAGTGAACAAGTTAGGGTGGTTGCATTATTTTCAAAAATGATGAATGACACAGAAGCTGAGGTACTTTACAAACCTGTGGAAAAGGAGGAATTAAAAAATGTATTAACAAATTTTAAAGTGGACAAGAGTCCTGGCCCGGATGGTTGGACAATGGAGTTTTTTAAGCATCTTTTTGATATTGTTGGGGAGGACCTCCTGGAAATGGTAGAAGAATCAAGATTAAAAGGATTTATTCCAGGAGCTTTAAACTCGAATTTCATTACTTTGATCCCCAAAGTAAATAAGCCTAACCATTTTGGAGACTTTAGACCGATCTCCCTGTGTAATCTTAGTTATAAAATTATATCAAATATTATAGYAGATTGGATTAAATCGATACTGTCGAGATCACTCTCAGAGGAGCAATTGGGATTCCTCCAAGGGAGACAGATTCAAGACGCCATCGGTACTATTCATGCGTGCATCCATAGTATTAAAAAGAAGAAGTCYAAGTCTCTGGTTTTAAAATTGGATTTGCAAAAAGCATATGATTGTATTAACTCGGATCTGCTGCGTATGGTCCTCCTTCAGATTGGTATGGGACAAAACTTGACAAACTAGATAATGAGTTGTGTGATTTCCACTTCATATTCAGTTTTGATTAACGGTGAGGCAACTGATTTCTTTAAAAGAGGTAGAGGTATAAGGCAAGGATGCCCTTTATCACCTCTCTTATTTATCCTAGTAATGGAAGGTTTGAGTCTCTTATTGAAAGACAGTCAAAGCGAAGGTAAATTGTCTAGTATTAAATTGTCAAGGACTATAAAGATGCTTCATATTTTGTTTGTTGATGATGTGGTCATTATGACTAATGCTAATATGCAGGAATGGTGGGAAATTCACAAGGTGTTAAAATGTTTTTGTTTGTCCTTGGGCTTATCTATCAATGGAACACAGTCTACCTTTCATCAAGCTGGAATGTCAGATATGGATCTGTTACCTTTTAAGGCTATCTTCCCTTATAAATTATTGGAGCTGGAACATGGGTTCAAGTATCTGGGGTTTTTCATAAAGTCGGGATTTTGGCGTATAGAAGATTGGGGCTGGTTAATTAAAAAGGTGGAAAAAAGGACAAGTAACTAGTCCTATAGGTGGTTGTCCTTAGGAGGGTGATTCACTCATTTGAAAGCAATGTTGGAAAGCCAACCAATTTATTGGTTGTCTCTCGTGGTGGTCCCCTGTTCAGTCCTGAACACATTGAGGAAATTGATGTATAATTTTCTCTGGAAAAGAAACTGTGATTCTCATGATATGCATTTATGCAATTGGGAGCAGATTGCGCTACCAAAAATATTTGGAGGTTGGGGCATTCAAAACATCTTTGATTTCAGTAAATCTTTGGCCGCAAACACTCTATGGAGAGTACTTAATGGAGAGGGCATTTAGCACAGAGTTATATTTGACAAGTATATTCACAATAAAACAATGATAACTTGGCTTAGATCATATTCTTTCCATCTTAATGGGGCCTCTAGAATATGGAGTGGCTTGTTAAAAGTTATCCGTCTTATCACACATGGATTATGCTGGAATCTAGGGACAGGTCAACAAATTGCTTTGGGAAAGGATAAGATATTGGGGATGGGAAATTCCTCTTTCCTATTAATTAATTTGCTATCTTCTTTAAATCAAAAGAATATCAAGACTCTTTCCCAGGTCAGGAAACGCTTAGAAGATCAGATTTCATCCTCTAACTGACTGAGCAATATTGATTTGGGTCTATCCAGTGAACTTGAAAAGGAATGGGATCAGTTTAGACACACGCTTAATGAATCATGAGCTCTAATACATGAAGAGGAAGATAAATTAATGTGGACAAAAGGAGATGATCATGGAATCCCATCAGTTAAAATTTCTATTTGAGCATCATTAATCCAAAAAGTTTGTTAAAGGTGGAGACTTGGAGGAGATCCATTTGGAAATGGAAAGTTCAATTAAAGATCGAATTGTTCATCTGGCTGGATTTGGAAGGAAAAATACTTACTTGGGACTCGTTGAAGAAAAGGGGTTGGGAAGGACCTGGGCGTTGTCCACTGTGTAAAATGAAATCAGAAACTATCTTTCATCTCTTTAAGTCTTGTCCTTTTGCAACAACAATTTGGAATATAATTATAAAATACTTAAACATAAAGTGTCACTGGACTGGGAGCACTCTATCCGATTGTATTAAAAACTGGTATGAGGTCAAGTCTCCCCCTACTAAGATATCATCTCTTATCTGTTGGCATATCTGGCATGAACAAAACAGAGATATCTTTGAAGACTCCAGTCCATCAATTCTGACCGTGATCTATAAAACAAAGGCTCTAATAAACAAAACCAACACTCATTTGGAAGACAGACTTCCTTGAGATTTAATGATTACCTACAAAAGGGATTCAACCTTAGCTTGGTTCGATGGGGCAGCACAAAGGGATGGTAGCTTGTGTGGTGCAGGTGGAGTTATTATAACATTGGAAACATCGGTGATTAAATGGACCTTCAACTGTGGTAGAGGTACCAATACAAAATTTGAACTCTTAGGAGCTTGGGCTACTCTCATGCTTGCTAATAGCCTATCAATTTCACGTATCCATGTGTTGGGAGATTCAAAAGTAGTAATAGATTGGCTACTTAACAAAGGAAGACTTCAAGTGTCTGCAATGGAAGGATGGAAAACTAGAATCAAAACATTATCAAAGTATTTCTTGTCTATCAGCTATCAACACATTTTCAGAAACTTTAATGTTGAAGCAAATAAGCTCTCGAAGCTGGCTTTGGAGGATACTGAAGGCATTTTATTCTATCATCAATGGATCAATGGAGCAGAAGGACCCAAGAGACAGATTAGAGTCCATTAATTAGTTTGAGTGGATTTGTTCCTTTGCTTGGCTTAGTAGTTAATGTTGAGCCATTTTGGGAGATAGTTTTTTTTTGTTTGTTTTTTGGTAGTGTCATGCTATGATAGATTAGTTTGTCTAGAATTATCTGATGACTCTATACTTTCATATTTTGATTTTTGGGAAGCTTGTATCTGAATCTTTTTGACTTGTGATGTATTTGGATTATCTTGGATGTGATGGGAGATGTAAAAAAATTATATAATAATATAATTGAGCAAATTTTTTCCTGGAAAAAGAAAACACACACATGTTCATGATCTCATAATATAATATGTCTAATAGCATCCTTGTAGTTGTAGTTAATAAATGTTGGCTTTGTTTAAATCAATTTTAATTTTATCAATATGATTGTATTAATAATAATTTGTTGCTGATTATATTATAGATGTTGGTTTTGTTTAAATTAATTTTAATTTTATTAATATAGTTGCATTAATAATAGTTTGTTTTTATTATATACATTGATTAAATTATTGTTTTTGAAATTAACTTTAATCTTATCAATAAAGTTGGATCAATAATAGTTTTCTTTCATTGGAGCCGTCATAGAGACGCACTACTCACTCAATTATTTATCATTTCTTCAAAAAAATTTAAGTTTATTTTTAGTATTTTTATATAAATAATAATGGTTTTTATAGTTAACCAATTTTTAAGTATAAAGTTTTAATACAATTTTAAGTTTATTTTTAGTATTTTTATATAAATAATAATGGTTTTTATAATTAACTTACTTTAAATATAAAGTTTTAATATAATTTAGTTTTATTACAATTTAATGTTAATTCATTAAATTTGATGAGAATTTTAGTAATTATGATTTTTTTTTTAAATTGATGAGAATTTTAATAATTATGTTTTTTTTTTCAAATTGATGAGAATTTTAATAATTATGATTTTTTTTTTATCAATTTTTTTTTTGTTTGTTTGTTTATGATGTGTTTATTTTTTGTATTTTATTTATGATATGTTTATTTGGGGTTTATATTGGTTTGCATTGATATTAATATTGGTGAACATGACACTCTTTTATTTATGAGGAGTGGCATTTAGTTAAAACTCTGATTTTTATTTATTTGAGTTGTCACTTAGTCAAAACTCTGATTTTTATTTATTTGAGTTGTCAATGTTGCTCATTAAAAGTACGAACATGAATAGCTTTATGGTTGAAAAACTGTCCAATGTAGTATTGAAATGTACATACTGTACCCTTTTCTGGATTTGAACCTATGACCTTCAAGGAAGAAACACTTGTTCTTAATCATTAGGTTCACTCAACTAGTACAAATCATAACTTAACCATAATATCGATAACATCCAACATGTCTAGATATACGTCTGGAATCAACATGGAATCATTCAAAAATCTAAATCCTTCTTAATGAGAGAATCATGATTTTAACTTAAATTATAGAGCTTAGGTATATGTACAATAAAGTATTACATTCTAAGAATAGATTCGATCAGAATCTCAGAAGATGCCAAACAAACTCTATACCCACGTAAACAAACATAAAAAATATTAAATGTCGCCTTTAATATAGCTTTTTTAAATAGACATCTTCACAGAGTTTTAAAAAATGATAATTCTACAACAACTTTACTTTACTGACAAATAAGTATATTAAAAACATATGAATACTTTTCCATCAAAACCATTCAAACCTTAAACATGCATCACAACTTATTAATATCCCAATACATTTTCTCAACTCATTTTCATAGTCATATTCTGCATCCTATTTTAACACAAATATCATATCAAGAACCCAAAATATCTACTACTACTTTAAATCCCCATTGAACATTAAAAAATTACTTATAAAATCCAATACATTAACTTATAAACTCTTAAAAAATTTATACTTAGATATAAATTTTATAAAAACAAATAAACTTTAAATCCAATTGTTGATACTAAATTGTTAAAAAAATAATAAATATTTATTATATTTATAAAATCCAATACATTAACTTATAAACTTCTTAAAAAATTATACTTAAATATAAGTTTTATAAAAACAAATAAACTTTAAATCCAATTAATATTAAATTGTTAAAAAAAATAAAAATATTGTGAAAAATCATTTGGCTAAATAAATTATAAAATATGACTTATAAATATAAACGAAGCATTATTGTGGAAAGTTTGAGTTTTAAACTTGGACACAAGTGGAATTTCATATTTCAAATAGTTTTTAGCATGGTTCATGATGATTTCAATTTTTGTTTATTTTTAGTATATGACAAGTATACATTTTTTTAAAGTGAGATTTATTAAGTATTCATAAATCTATTTTCTTAAGGTGTAATTTATTATTATTATTTCATTTTATGTCAAGTTTTATAAATGTTTTTTTAATTGAGCCTATTTTATTTTTATGATTATTATTATTTTTAAATTAATGTAATACTTTTATTTTTTTAACGTAATGTTATTAAATATAACATAAGGCTAACTCCTCAACATCTCATGTAGTAGACTGTAAACACCTCACACTACTCTTGATGCACCAATGTAGAATCTATCATGAATTTATATTTTACATCAAAAATAAAAATATTTTTTAAACAAAACGAGAAACCAAAAACCCCCTTTTCCTTAAAGTAAAAGTTCAATCAAATCATTCATAAAATCAAACATGTTTAAAATCCACATTGACTTTTGTCAGCGTTCATTATTTAATTTTTTACAACGTAACCATGAATGCAATATGTTAATTAACATAATATATTAGCCATCAAATAACCCCAAAGCAATTAGTGCGACAAGGCATAGATCATGTTAGGTTCATTACGGTGTATATAGTTTATGCAAAGGTCTTAGGTTCGAATAGCACAAATCCCATCATATTATTTGCATTCTAACGACAGGACTGAAAGCCTTGGTTGTTGTCATTGTGTCGCCAGTTCCAGTCCACGACAATCATTTAATACAATGGTCACTCTCAGCTTGCGCATGGTCATCACAACCATAAAAATTAAGTATGTTTTTCTTGTTTATGCTAACTAACTAACGAATTGTTTCTCTTGTATCTACTAAATTTAGTAAATTTCCTTAGATCTATTCATAATAATGAATATGAGATTTGGGGCGGTAGGGGCGGGCAGGAACCTTTTTCCCAGGAGGTTATATTAAGCTATTATTTTCTTGGAACATTGGTCATGCTACCAATCACCACGCAGATGTGTATGCACTTCTGCAAGGATTGCAATTGATTTGTCAACAAGGCGTAGATTCCCTCTCAATTCTTGGGAATTCGAAAGTTGTCATTAACCAAGTAAGAACTCCCTCTCAATCTTTGGGGATTCAAAAGTTGTCATTAATCATGTGAGAACGAAGACTTTGCCTACTAATATGAAATTGAAAGCTATATTTCAGAGAATTCAACACGAACTTGAGGCTTTTCATAGTCTAGCCCCTATTCATATCCTCCGTCATAACAACACAATTGTTGACGGTCAAGCCAATCTGGCTATTAGAGACCCCATATAAACACTTAGGGTTAATTGGAAGCCCTCCTTGCAACATATCCCATGAGCATATTCATGGTTCCCAACACAGTTCCAAGTGGGGTTTCCAATGGGGAGCCTAACAATGGTCACATTCTCATCGTACGTTTAAGTTTTTGCACCAATACCATCACTCCTCCTTCCCCTCTTCTAACAATGATGTGTGGAGGTGGAATTAAGCCACGTTAGGGCTTCCACCTCCCACACGCGGGCATCCCTCATTGTATTGTTCCCACTCCTTGCCTGGACATAAATTCTTCGTCCTTCATCCTTTGTTGCATGTGTACTATCCCCTTCTATGCACAGACCCTGTCATCTCCCTTGACCCCTTTCTTTCTTGGCCTTATGGTTCTTGTCCTTTCGCACATGGAGTTTGTGTCACTCCAGTTCTCCTAGGCATCATCCATGCAAAATGATGATTGTACCTCCTCTCCAAATCAGTTGATCGCTCTGTGTGAGGGGATCTCTTGTCTAATGCATATGATGGGTGAAACACACCCTCCTTTGTGGATGTTGTTCCTCACGCGATGGAAGATGAATTTAAGAGGACCGATATTGGAATTCAATCAGAGTTATTCAGTGTTTGTGAGAAATTCACAATTGGTTCATAGCTCGTTTGTTGTATTACCATAATTCAACGGTTCAACAACAATAGCTAGGCTCCACGACATGGCTAAGAGAAGTGCAAGCAGTGCGCGTTGGAGGAGGATGAACACTTAGACTTGGTAAAATCAATCCAAGCCCTACAAATTCAAGTTAACGTCCTGTCAACCCAAGTTCTTACTGCCTTGGAGATTTTGGTGGAGCATCGTTAGGGTCAACAACAACTACATGATGAGTGTGTGGCTATCTGGTTCAAAGTGGAAGAGATGTGCTCTAGTCTCAATTCCTCGTCACCAACTCGCACAATCACAACAAATTCATATGTGGCCTCATCCTTCGACGTCCTCCAGAACACTCTGGACCTGAATTCAACACCAAATCATGAAGAAGTTGCGTTAGACAAGAAAGATCCTCCAACTTAATAATTTCTAGATGTTATGTTTTTGTATTTTGATATTAAGGATATTCAATAGACTTTCCCATGGGAGGCATTTTGGAATCCTATATAAGATTAAGATAGTCATTGTTTCTCTGGATAGTATAGTTAGATATTACCCTGTTTTTGCTTCTTTTGTAAAGGATGATTTTTTGGCATGTAAGTACTCTTTTCGCAAGTTTTCTTGAAGAGCTTTTAAATAAATTTTCCCCCAATTTTCTTTAAAAAAAAGGACATGAGATTTATTACATGACTAGGTGCAGAAATTTTAGAGATGAACAAATCTATGTAATTTGTTCAAATTGTACATCGTTTATTATTAAAAAGTGGTTTCACCTAAATATCAATTTTTCTTGAGATTTTTTCGAAAAATAGTCTATTTTAGGCATTCTTTATCTTACGTCTTCTATATTTCAATTTACATTCTTTTTATAACACATGAAGAAAGTTTTAAAAAAATTATTATAAAAATCTCAAATTTATAACACATGAAGAAAGTTTTAAAAAAATTATTATAAAAATCTCAAAAAATGTGTAATACACTTTAGAGTAAAATCCAAAAACTTAAAGATGACATAGTTCCAAGTTGTTTTAAGATTTTTCAAGGTTTTAAATCATTTCACGATAGAGGAACCAACGCTGCAGTGTTTGTGTATCACTCAAAGAATTATGTTCTTGAAACTTTAACTTATAAAACTATGCTCGACATCCAAATTTTTATTAAATTTTCTACCTAATTTTTTCCAAAAATATCCATTTTACACCATTTTTATTATACACTTTCTAAGTTTCACTTTTCTTCATTTTAGAACATGTAAATAAAATTTTATCAAATTTTTTACAAAGTTCTGTAAAATGTATTAAATATCTTAAAGTGTAGATTTAAAAAAATATGTTTGAATCAAATTTCTTAAATTATATTTTAAGAATAAATAATTTTAATAAAATAAAAATTTTAATATAAATAAAATTAAATATAATTTACAAATAAATAATTTTAATAAAACAAAAACTTTCCAAATAATTACATACATAAAATATTATAATTTAAATGATCCAAACTTAATTATATTCATTATAATACTTCTAAATTGAAATATTATGTTAAAATATTTATGAAAAAGAAAATGAAACTTTACTCATTACCATATGACGATCGTAATGTTTCAAGTTCAGCATACCTAAATTACGATGTATGCCCAACCATTGATAAACCTAGAACATGATCATTAATGTTATAGGTTCACTAAACTTAGATCATAATGTAGTGTCTAGACATTGATCAACGTGGAACATATTTTTTAAGATTTACACTTAAATTATGTGACAAAATTTACCTCATATTGGGTTGTAGAGTATCTTGATATTCTTGGTGTAATAACTTGTTTATATAAATAATTTAATTTATAAAGAGCTAAACATACAACATCATTTATAAAAGTATATTGAATTAAGCACAATGAAACATGATATATGGAGGATGTGAACTAGTAAAACTAGTGTAAATCCATATTGAGGATTTGAACTAGTAAAACTAGTGTAAATCCATTTTAACTTCATATCTATAAAGCATCAAGAGAGATCAAATTTATGACTTGTAATTTTTTTAATTATTTAAAATTACATGAGACATAAGATCTATAAAGCATCATGAGAGATCGAATTTATGACTTATAATTTTTTTAATTATTTAAAATTGATTTGATCTAGTTGTAGTCTCATTCAATTCCGTCAAACTCAAAACTCTTAGCTTATAGAGATATGGCTACGTAGAAACACAATTTTGATTATTACTAAAACATTTATATTTGCATTTTGTAATAATATTTCTATGTAAATATCGTCTTTACTGTATTTCTATTTATTGTAACTATGGTATCCTTTTATTCTTTTTTTTTTTATACAAATTTTATGTGAGATGTACATACCAAATCTTTCTCTTCATATATATAGAAATATTTTTATTTTAGTTTCTATCTTTATTTAAGTAACATATAATATTAATATTTAGTCATTCTAAGTATTTTTTTTTAAAGTCGACATATGATGATGTAAGCATTATTTATCTGTCGACATTTTTATGATATTAGCCATAGATGCATCTCACTACTCTAGGTGCAATAATAATACCTCATTGAACCATAAAACTAACATTATACATGCAAACAAAAAAAATTAGTAAAAGTCGTTATGATTTTTTGTATTGCATTGAGAGTAGTAAGGTGCTCTACAACCCACTATAGGGGAGATGTCACTTATTATTACATTACATTATGTGACAACAAATAAACAAACAAATAAATAAGTACATACATATGTATTGTCTGGGGAATAAATTCAACCTTTCTCTAAGCCTGAAGGCAAGAGTGAGGTTGTCGATATCTTACCAGTGCCACAATATCTCATTTAAGAGTTCAAACATGTCGCTTACATGAATTGAACCTAGGTGGGGATCTTAACAAACATTTCTCTTAACCACCCAATTGACTACATGTACATATGTACGTGACAACATTTAAAAATTTAAACAGATGTAGGTCCATCTTAAACTTGAATCTATCAAACATCAAAAGGGATCAAATTTCTTAAGGTGTCATTTTTTTTATCATTTAATACGAATGAATTAATACACGACATGGAATTAAATTATACAAAATATACACCTTATGATATACGATCCCTCTCAGTACTTCATAGATCCGGGCATAAAATGAATCTATGTTGGTTTACCATCTCCCCCAAAATTTTTAATTTCAACTCCATATTTTGGAGAATCGTGAAGGCCCAATACAACTTCTCATGATGTAGCGCCACATCATTGTGTGACGTTCCTTGTTACTTGAAATAGGATCTTCAAAGAAAAATAGACAAAATATAGTTGTGGAAAACAATAAATAAAGCAAGATAGAAAGAAATATAGATGTAGAAAGCAAATAAACAAACCCATAATTGGAAAATAATAACAATAAGTAAACCTTTACTGATATTCAAAATTGGATGCAATATTCACTTGCCTCTTCGAGGGGGCAACCTCCAACATGAGCAGAGCTCCAAATAAAATATTCACTTGACAATCAATTACATAGCTTCTACTACTATATATAGTGGATAATTGACCAAAACCCTCACCACCTAGTGAAACTCCATTAACGAGGCCTCAACCACAAATTAGTGGACCATCTTTAATGATGCCACTTATATTTATTGATTTCACACTTAACTACTTCACTGGGTATTATTTAATAAATATGGACTCAATACATTAGGTATATATTTATTCCACTAACTAGGGGAGTTAGGGTGGGACCCTAACATGCCATCCCACTTGTCCTCAAGGTTAGAGATGAGGAAATTGGTGGAGAATCTCTAGCAGTTCCCATGTAGTATATTTAGACCATGTATTCTTCCATTGCATCAAATTTTTTTGGTATTGCACTACCAAAGATGATGCTCATGTTTGTTCAAAATGGCCTTGTGCTGCAACCAAATGGAACCCTCCTCATCCAATTCTAGAAGGCTAGTTTGAACTCTACAATTGTACCCAAGCACTTTCTTCAAGCAAGACACATGAAAGACTGGGTGGAGCTTAGAATGGCTAGGTAGATCCAATTTGTAAGCCATTGGAATATACATTTGAGTATATTATGGGTTCCAGAAAACTCATAAGATAACTTATGTTGGCTCTTCTCCTTCAGTGAGGTTTGTTTATGGGGTTCAAGATGCTAGAACACGTGATATCCTTTGTCAAAATAATGTTTGGAGTGACGTTGATCAATTTATTTCTTCATGTGGTTATGAGCCAATACCAAATTATCGTTGAGGATACAAAGAATGTTAGCATGGGTTGTCAAGGTGTTGTCCACCTCTTGAACCTTGGTGATCTAGATTTAGATCCAAGAGCTTGATGGGGCTCAGAAAGGCCTAAAAATAAATTTTCTTAGAATGGCTTCAAAACAGAGGTGTGCGTAAGCCTCATTGATACGAATCCAACGCAACTTGAACGGGCTCAAATGGATATCGTATGCTCAAGTTATGGCGATCTGTTCGTTTCCCCAAATAAGCAAAAAAATGTTGACTGTACAGTCCGTACAGTCCCACGTGGCAGTTGAATGTACACGTCGTACAACTGTACAACTGACGTGGTAGAAGGCCATAAAACTGATGTGGAAGGGGCACAATTGACTATTGATGTGGCAGGAGTAGGTGGACCAACCGAGAGGTGACATGTGTCACCACTGGAAGGGTGACACGTGGCATGCACGTACTATGAAACATGGTAGGTACGATCTGATGTGGCCGGTTGCTAACTAGGAAAGCATGTTGACATGGACCATCCAACGGTTGACAAGTGGTGTTCCTCTGGCGAATTAAATGGTACCATGTGGCCCAGGCATGGGCTGCCACGTGGCACCCTAACAATCGTTGGATAATGCAAAATTTTGGAATGTATGGGGTTCGACCGTGAGACCTTTCCACTGCGTCAAGTTTTAACAGAGTTGGGCTGGCCGGGCCGCCCATAGATGGTGCTTGTTAATCACACCATTTGTTAATTATTTGAATTGTACCAATGTGTATAGCATAGGAGGAAAGGGTTGGGGCCTAGCCCCAACCCCTAGTCACACTAAATATCATATGCCCGGTGTGTAAAGGATAGCACAGATATGGATATGCCCTCAACCCTGGTTTCGGTGGTGTGGAATGTGACTAGGGTTCCGGTCCTAGACCGTTCGGCACGGAGGTGGATAAATAACTTAGCCCCCGGTTTCGGGTGGCTCCACATGACCTGGTTCCAAACAAATATTCGCGGGGTATGTTAAACCCTCAGTTTCAGGCGTCCCACCATTTGTACGCCATGTGACCTATGATTTGGGTTAAAGGGGCCAACACACAACCCTTTGGGCTAACGCTTGGCCATATCAATATCATATGACCGAGATTAGGGGCGCTCACACAAGAAAAGGGGCTTAGCCCTTTATTTTCTCCAAAGTGTGTTTTCTAACTTTGGGTTAGTGGATTTTATTGGATTTTTGGGCAGTTTTGGCCATATCTTGGTGGATATTGGCCCAATTTGAGTGCCACAAGAAGTAGGTTGTTGGGATTTGATCCCTCTACCTCATGGCTATATAAACCAAGCCATTGTGAGGTTTGAAGGCAAACAAGAAGCAACACAGAATCTTGCAACAAGTTGAGGAAGAACTTGCCAAGGTCAAGTTGTCTTGAGCAATGAAGAGTAGCTGAGCTTTGGAGGCAGTTTTCGGGAGTTCTACTACTCCTTTTTCAATGTCGTCTGTTGTGTCTGGGTCCTGAGACAGAGCATAATACAACTGATTCAGTCAAAGCCCTATATGATGTAATTTTGATGCAGATTGTAAGCATTAAATTTTGAATAGAGAAGCCTCCCTCACCGAAGACAAAGGCCCAGAGACGTAGGCAGATTTTGCTGAACTCCATTATCAACTTCTGGTGTCCAATTTGTTGATGGTTTGCTTCTTGGTGTTATATGCTATTTCTCTTCATTATTTAAGTCTTTGTCGTTTTTATATTCACATGCATCGTTAGAAAAGGTCTTGATAAAATTGAAGCAATAGTGCGAAATTGCTAAGCACCAATTTCAGATCAAGTGGTATCAGAGTAGGTTGACTATTGCAAGAATTGTGAATATGGGGAAAAGATTGAAGAGAGACAAACTCCAAGAGATTGAGGAGATTAACCAAATAATTCAACGAGAAAATGCTGAGTTGCGACGATTGGTACAAATCCTTGAGGAAGATAGGGAAAGATTGCGAACAATGATGTTAGCAACGGAAGAAAGGCCAGTTGAAAGAAGCCTGAGCCCTGTCCATGATGATGGAATTCATCCATTCCATAGGCAATCCGATGAGTAGGATTCATATACGCTCGCTACTTCGGTTGAGGAGAAGTCAGTAGGAGAGGCCATTGGCACTTTCTCATCGTCGGCGAAAAGCACTCATTACACTCCAGCTTCTCCTGTAGCTGATCAGGAAGTGGATTCTGACCATCAGGATATTGCAACATTTGAAAATCATACCAAGGGAATTGGTATGAGAATGCTATCCAAGTTCGGATACAGGTAGGGACAAGGTCTTGGAAAATATGGCCAAGGTAGAGCTGAGCCGATTGAGGTGCGAGAACAACCACTCCATGAAGGATTGGGTTATGCAGGAGAATCTTTTGATGACAACAATCCAGTGGTTTCTTGCACGCATTGTCAGAAGTTCAGACACGATGCTGACCATTGTTGGGAGTGACATACAGAGCTGACACTGGAATGGTTTCGAACTCGTCAAGGAAAACAAGTAGCTCGAGCCAGCAGCGATGCGAACAATGAGTCGTGGGAGAAAGGTAAAAAGGTTGAAAGGTACAAATATCTTTCACCCACCTTCACTGACAAGCATGCTAGAGTCATGGAACTTATCAGAAGAACAATTCCATGCACATTTTGTGGCAATCATAACCATTGTGTTGCAGTATGATGGAAACAAAAAGTACACTGAAAAAAGATCATGGTGACAAGGAGTATGCCAAGACAAGATGAAGCAACACTGCAGGTCAAGAAGAATCTGCGTGCAATCTCAGTGCAACAAAGACAGGAGTCAAAGAAATCCAATGGGGATTCATCTCAGTCAGGGCGAGGTTCCATCAAATTCCTTCGAGCATGAAACACTTGCTCAAATTGTCAAAAGAATGGACATTGTGAAGATAGTTGTTGGAAGCTGTATCCAGGGCTGTGACACTCCACGAAGCCTGAAGGGATAGAGTAGAAGAAGGATGCTGCAGAAGAACAAAAGGACGTTGCAAAAGAATAAAAGGACGTTGCAGAAGAGAAGGACGCTGCAGAAGGGCAGAAGCAGGATGTTGCAAAGAAGTAGAGGAATGACTGTGAAATTCCACTAGCAAGAGATGGGTCATCCACCTGGAATTGGGCAGATTTTATGCCCTATATGTAAATCGAGTCAGTGTCAGTTCTCCTTGATGTAATAAAAGTGATTTGATTTATGAAATAACTTATTGAGTCTAGTTCATGTTTTTAAGTCTAGGTTTTTTGTTATTAGTCAATTGATATAAGGATATAGTCAATTGATGTAATAAACCTTTTGGGGACCAAAAGGTCTTTAGTGGGAAGGCGTGATCCAGATTCGAATCCAGGAGTTTGATGGGGCTTAGAAAGGCCTAAAAATCAATGTTGTCAAAATGGCTTCAAAACAAACGTATGGATAGGACTCATCGATACGAACCCAACGCAACTTGAACGAGCTCAAACGGATGTCGTATGCTCAAGTTACGACTATCTGTTCGTTTCCCCAAATAAGTAAAAAAATGCTGACTATACAGTCCGTACAGTGCCACGTGGCAACTGACTGTACAAGCCATATGGATGTACAGATGACATGGAAACACAATGGCAGATTCTATATATCTAATGTGGCAGAAGGTCATACATTTGACGTGGGAGGGGCATAGTGGATTGCTGACATCGCAGGAGTAGGTGGAACAATCGGGAGGTGACACATGTCACCATTGGAAGGGTGACACATGGCAGGTGTTGGAGCCTCCTTTCTCAACTGGCTTAAATGTAATTCTTAAAATCAAAATTTGGCCATTAAGTTGTCTTTTACTTCGTGACCTTTACCCACTAAAAATCTCAGTAGTCTTGATTTGCGAAGTGGCGATGGCCGTTGTACTCCTAAGCTATTGCCATTTAACTGTTAAATGAGATTTTTCACTTTTATATACCTCGGGATATCATGTTTCAGGAGTTACAAGTCACACGGTTTCCAAGCCCCGATGCGCGAAGTCATGAAACAACCTTGAAAGCTTACCTAGGTTAGCGCCGAGAGTAAAGTTCCTTAAACCTTAGTTAAGTGCTGTCGGGATTTCGCGTCTCGACGATCGCTCTCCCCAAAAGTCTTACCGTCATAACTCCGATAGGCGAAGTTGCGAGATATTTTTACAAGTCACCCAGGTTAGTGTCAGTGGTAAGTCATTTTAAACCATAGTTAAACAATGTCGGGGTTTCGCGACTCGACATTCACTCTTCCAAGAAACTATACCTTCTAAGCCCTGAGTCACGAAATCATGATATTAATTAAACACTGATTGATTAAACACTTAATCCAGATCACATTTTTGCTTAACTATATCGCGTCATCGCGATCTCGAGTTTTAGGGGCTCGAAGGATTGGAGTGAAATCTCCCAATGCGGCGAACGCCGAAAAGGGTGATTAAAGTTTAAAGAAAGCCTAATTAAAGAAGCTAAGACAGATTAATCAGTGCATTAATACAAATATTAACACACACCGCCTACAGGTTAAATTTAAATGTTTTTTGCGCTAACTTGTGTTATGACCTGTCAAAATTTATGGCATTTATTTGAAATTAGGTGAAGTGATAGGTAAAGATATTGTTTTTATTGCTAAATCTTTCTCAGAAAATGATTTGACCGTTCTGATTCATAAGGATGCCGGGGTTTTAAATGGTCGAGATATAGATTTCTTTCTCTCATTGTTTCAAATTTCATTTCTATCTTGTGCAAAGAAGCTTTTCTCACCAGGATAATTTTAGTATGTATACGCATTTTTACTACAGGAGAGATAAATTAGAGTCCTCTATCATGCCTCCACGAAAAGCATCCAAGGCGATTGCTGAGAGTTCAGGTCAAGGCTCAGATACTATTTCCGATACTTCACCCCGAAGTATTGATTCTGTCAAGACCTGGTCATACGTCTCCGAGGTTCTTCAGTCCGACTTGGTGAACTGTTCAGATGATTCCAGTGATAATGAGAAGGACGATTTGGCCACCAAATACAAAATCATTGTTCAAGCAGAGATGCATAAAATAATGGCCAGGCCACGACTCCTTCCTTATTATGATATGATCTGATGGGCATTAGATAATGCGGATATCCCGACCAGAACTATTATCAACGAGCAGAAGGTGACCATTGGGACCTTCAGACTAGAACATTTGCAGGCGATGTACCAGTTGTCACCCACACTAAACTTCTCACACAATGCAAAGTTTCTGGAAGGTTTTAAGCGAAAAGAACGCAAGGAATACGGTATAAATTTGTCTGATTTGATCAAGGATTGGGTCTCGCACCCCGCAAAGTTCAGGGCGGATGGTAACAGAGTTTATTCAATCTCCTCCCTAGAACCGCAATTCAAATATATAGCAATGATTACTTGTCGGTTGTATGGGAAGGAGGACACCACACATTTTTTTCTCCCGTGGGTGCCTCTCATTCATATAGTCGATGAAGGTTGTTCTTTCGACTGGGCTAAATTGTTGTCAGACAGTTTAGCCAGCCGGATTACTGAATATCAGATACAGAGGGCGAATGAAAATGCCGCTTCATTTTTTATGTCTGCCTACATCATGGATGCTCTCTGTTTCATGATGCCTTTCCCTCTAATGAGCTGGAGCTGGACTCTATATGAGGCTAAGCCTATCCATGTCTACCACTCCAAACTTTGGAAAGATAAGGAAACAAAATTTATATATGAATTTTTCAATTGGGTAATGGTACTAATGCATATCTCCATCTTCGGCAACCCACCGCCCAGGATTTCAGATAGCATCGCCACCAACTTAAGCAACGTGGTCGACTGGTACATAGAGGTGGAATTTTCATACATCAGGGTTTTCGAAACTTCTGTTCCCCCCTATGCTCTACCATTATTCATACCAGACAAGCTGGCTTGCCGTGAAATCACTAGGAAAACTGTGATTGGTGGCATAAGCAAAGAGCTTAAAGGATTTTCGAAGAAGGTATGGCCGCCCTTCCCCATTCATTTGAATACATATTCTTTATTAGATTTCGGACACGCGAAAGCCAAGGCAATGGCTTTGGAGGATATTAAATTGATCCACATTGAGTTCAAGAAGCACGACCCACACATGATCGTGGGCAATCACATGGCGAGTTGTGGCCTTAAAAGGTACGAACATGAGAATTCGCCTCATGACGACATCTTCCGAGGTGCGAGATCCTATGCCGAGGTCTTAAGTCGGATTCAAACCCTGTCGCCCAAGGAAATGATTGATTTCTTCAAATTTCAGGAACACCGGAGGAGCTGCCTTCCCCCAGTCTTACAGGGTAAAAACCCGCCGATTGCAGATGTACAGAAAATGGAGGCCAAGGGCTCCAAAGATTCAGGACCTGACCAAGAGGAACAACAGGAAAAGAAGAAGCAAACTGGGGGCCCGAAACAAGGAGACGAGATCCCCAATCCTCCAAGCCAGCCAACCCCAGTTGTTACTCCGGGAAAATCATCCAAGCAGATAGGCAACCCCGTCATTTCTATTACTCCCCTACAGTCCACAAAGGGGATCCCAGACACAGGATAGATTTTCGGCAAAGAACTAACGCCCACAACTGTGGAAGAGTTGCCTCCGAACGAATTTTTCTTCGATAAGAAGAGAAAGGCCATTGTGAAACAAGAACTTTATCAAGAAGCAGACACGACAACCAATAAATTTAAAATCCTTGCTGATGGGAGAGCCATGAAAAAAGAGGAATTTGCAACTCAGATAGCAGGGACGTTGGGGGCTTTTGCTACAACCAACCAATATTCTGTTGAGTCCCTAAAAGAAAAGTTGAAGCGAAAAAATCGCTTGATCAAAACTTTGGAGGATAAGCTGGCTACAACAGAAGCAACCGCCAAAGATCAGGCGAACACAGGTATAAAGCTAGCTAGGGCAACCGATCAAAAGGAAATTGAGCGGCTCAAATCCGATCTCGAACAAACACAACAGATGGCTCATACCAGCCAATCATAGATAAGCCAACAAGGAGAATTGATAGGGCAGTTACAGGCCAAATTAAATTTCACCGAAAGCCAGATGATAGATATTGGGATATTCCAATCCCAAGCCACAAAAATCCAAAAAAGAGTGTCGGCAGCTCAGCAAGATTTACTTGCTAAAGTTGAAACTATTCAAAACCACTACCAACTCATTGATCAAGTACTGGAAAATATCTCCTTCAGAGAAAAAGAAGCTTGGGTGGCTTGGGTCGCTCTCCAAGAGGCTGTTATAGCCATGACAAGAAATGAAATGAATAGTAGTTCCAGGTTTTCCATCCCAGAGCAGACCCGAGGTAACATCTTGCTGATGGCATGGGAGAGAAACATATCAGAAGGCAGACAACTAGCTAAAGAGGTAAGACACTCTTGTGAAGAAACTTTCGACTTCATGGATGGGAGTTTGTTGGATCTCGATAGTGAAAACAACATTGAGACACTTGGCCAGATTAATATAGCCAAGCACCTACTCAATATCAAGGAGAATGAGGAAAGAGATTTGGCTGAAATATCACAGATAGCTCAGTCGGATATAGTCCAAGTAGATAAATGGCTAATAAAACCAAGTGTACATTTATGTTCTATCAGTGCCGAAGACCGACAAGTAGAAGGAAAGTTGCCACAATTAGTGAAGGATTGTTACACTTGTGAAGCAAATAATCAAGCAGAACCTTCCAGGTTGATAGCCCAGTTGGTGGAGAGGTGCGTCACTTGCACTGAGCATGCGAAGGGGCAGGTTTCCGGTACCAAATAATGACATGTGTCTGCCTGTTCAATTTTTAGAACCCAAAGTTCAAAGGAAGGAAGTTGCTCCATCTGCCCGAAAGAGGACAAAGACAAAGAATTGAAATGCAGAAGTCTCCTTTTTGTAACCAAAAAAATTCCTGGAACGATTGAGATTCTAGCATATAGAAATTTGTATAAATATGCACTTTGAAGAAAGAACTAGGGCTGGACATTTTTGGTCGATTGTAATAGAGACTCTCTCCTTTTGAAATTTAATACAAAGCAATCTGAAGACTCATGATTCCGTCAAGACTGTGTTATGAGTTTGTTTCCTCTGTGATTTCATATTCAATTTCATTTCGCATATATATATCTGATGAATGTTTTTACTGCAATTTAGTAAAACCTCTACTGTGGTGATCAATTTTTAGTCGTCTATATCGTTTACAGTTTTTCCTCTGTATCGGATATTAGCAAGTACAAGACCTGTGAACTCTTTAGATCCTCATATTTTATGCTTCGCCAGATTTCTTCTTATCTTTTTCTTCTTCTGTTTACAGGGTGAGATTCTCCCTTGATAGGGGCCTCACATTATAGACAACTTAATGTTTTTCTCACATTTCACACACCATTTATTTAAAAGATAACTCAGTTACGGGAAAAGGCCTTTGGTTTGCACTTTATCTTCAAATATCGGATTCAAAGTTCTCTTTTATACGATCAAATTGATACAGCATCAAAAACCTCGAACTCTCCTTTAATTTTCCTGTTCCTCTATGACTGTCCCCATTGTAAGACGACCTAATATTGAACCCGGCTTGTCGGACCAAACCCATATCGCTTTGAACCTTTTCGATACCATACTTAAAACAACCACCACCCGGGTAGAACTTGAACGTTCATGGGCCGCGATTGAACGAGATATAAGCATCCAGGAACAACTGGAAACGAGACAACGACAACCTCGAAATCAACCTTAGCTTCCTTTCTCTAAGGTTGATTCTTCCCCCTTTTTATCCTTTACTCACTTTCAGATGCCTAGACACTGTACTTTCTAAGCCTTAAGTACAGACTCTGAAACAACATCTTTCTGGTGCCATTGCCGGGGAACGAAGTTATGAAACCTTTTCCCTGGGAAGAATGACATTTTTGCAAGTTTCGCCCTTTGATAGTGAACAAAGAGTCAACACATTTTAAAGGCTTTTATTATCTTTCACTTGGCGACTCCACATTTAAATAAGCTGACATCTGGTTGAAGGAATACCAGACAAAACCCGGAGGGTAAACAAACCACGCCCATTTTCGATCCCGAAAAAATACTGAAAGCTAGAGGTTCCCTTAAGCCAACCAATGCAATCTACCAACTTAAGTACCCACAATTCAATACCAAGAGTTCCTTTGAACCTTCAACTTCGCACAGTCCCGTACCTGAAACCATCAACCCAACTTTAACCCTCTCTGAGGTTAAAAGTGAAATCCATCCGACAACCTCTGGTGTACACAAAGGTAAAAACCCCGCAGTGAATGTATCAGAGATCGATATCCCGCCAACTCTTCAGTTAGATTTCACGACCTCACCAATTCTCGAAGAGTATACCATATACTCAGGTTCCAGACCCGCGGGTTCCCCTGATTATATCTCTTGCAAATCCGAGGAGCAAAGTCCTCGTATCTCTTTTCACCCGTCTTCGCTTTTCTCATCTCTCGAAGAAGCTAGAAATTCACTTTTAGTCTTCCAGAACCCTCTATATAACACACCTTTTCCCTATTCGGTAGTACCGATGGCAGCCACCGGAGGAGGAGGTGGAGTGGTTCCAGGAGGAGGAGCGGGGGCCCAAGGGCCTCCCCTGCCTCCCAGAGTTTTCACTAAAGTAGCTGCGAGATATACGCCTTTGGTCCTGCCCGTTCCTCTCCATGACCTTGCTGAAAATTACATTAAAAAGTTACCTAAATTTACAGGGGAAGGGGACTTGACCATAGCTGAACATATAAACTTTTTTGATCAGTTCACCGATATCCTAGGTCTCGAACACGAAGACGTATATTCGAGGTTGTTTGTTTAGACTTTCAAAGGACAAGTACGAACCTGATTTCGAAGTCTACCCGCAGGATCGATATTATCCTATGATGCCCTAGAAGACTCCTTTCTTAGACAATGGGGCGAAAGGAAAGACCATTTGTATTATTTGACAGAGTTCGGCTCTTTAAATTAAAAGACTTCAGAAACTGTTATGGAATTCATTCAAATATTTAATAAGTTATATAATAAGATCCCGGTCGAAGTTAAACCATCCCAACCTGCAACCAAGGTAACCTTTGCGGGAGCCTTCGAACCCGATTTCCCACTTCTTTTGAGAGAAAGGAGGGGGGCTACCCTAACCCGAATGCAATATGATGCTGTAGAAATCGATCTAATATGATGGCTTCTTGCAAATTGAAAACCAAGGTAGAAACGAGAAACCGAGAAAACAAACGTTTTAGGGAACAAGAGGGACCCTCAGGGTCCAATAGATCCACATACGACAAAATGGATGATATGGCTAGGATAATTAAGGAGTTATCAAATAAGATTTCCAGAATGGAGCTAGATCAATCCAAGGCCGATCCTTTCGTTAAAAGGGCATTCAGAAGAAACCCCAATCCTCAAAATCAACAAAGGCAGATGAAAAATGAAGACCAGAAAATTCAAACCCCTTTAAAAAATGAAAATTTTATAGGAGGAAATGGCCTGCAAGATTTCGAGGGTCTGGAAGAAGATGTGACAAATTTGGGTGACGACTGCACTCAACCTTATTTAACCAAAGAAGATTATGAGAAGTCCTTAAACACACAACAATCGTCAAATAAAGATGAGGACATAAACAACACTGATGTTTTTGTCTATCAATAAATAACTGATTCTATAATGGCTGAGGTCCAACCGAGGTATAACGTGGGGTCTAAAAACAAACCTGCGTTGACTCCTCAACCCAAGAAAATTCTCCCTAGAGGTGAAGTATACGAGCCCGCCCCAAAAGAGACCGAGACACCTAATAGCAAAATGAAAGGGGCAAACTCGCCAGATCCCAAAGTAAAGGAGGTTGAGACCCAAACAAAGGAAACCAAGACAACTGAAACACATATACCAGTAGATAAACTCACGGGTGATAAATCAGCACAAACAAATAAATTAGAAAAGAAGGAGTCTGGGGTTTCAACCAAAGAAACGAACAAAGGTGGTGGAGGGTTCAACCTCGAAAATGAGATAAATAAGATAAAAATACCAATCCCTCTGGTGGAATTAGCGAAGAATCATGTATATCGAAAGTAGATGACCAAAGCGATAGTTTTTTCGGAGCTAGAAAGTCACTCTGACGTGATAAAATTGGAGGATGATAAGCCCAATATCACTTTTGGTCCACATTTCGAGCGTGCCAGAGACACCGTCGCTCCCTTCTATATCTCCTTGAATGTGCATGATCGACTTCTGCATAACTACATGTTAGACTTCGGGGCCTCACATAATGTGATGCCCAAAACTATTATGGATAGACTAGGCCTCGAGATCACCAAGCCTTATGGAGATCTCTACTCTTTTGATTCAAGAAGAGTTAAGTGGATGGGTATGATAAAAGATTTAGTAATCACTCTTGCACAGGTCCCGGTGAAAAGCGTCCTGATGAATGTAGTTATTGCCGATATACCCCCGAAGTATGGCTTACTGCTATCTAGGTCATGGGGAGCCAAGCTAGGTGGGTCTCTTCAACTAGACATGACCTACGCCACGATTCCTGTGTTTGGTGGACAACTTACTCGGCTATACAGGGAAACGAGGCTAGCCTACACAGTGAGTGACCCTCAGAATCCTTACAATTATCCTGTTTATATTGCTGATCAAGATCTAGGAAATTGTATACTATCTTTTGATGATGATGTAAATAGCTGTGCAGAAGAGAATTACTTAGAAAATAATGAATCAGGAAAGACATATGAAAATATGCATAGCACTGGGATTTGGAAAATGTTTTTTGATGGTGCCCTATCATGTGAAGGAGCAGGTGCAGGAGTACTTTTTGTGGCACCTAAAAACGAATTTGTTATCGCTTTCTCTTACAGGCTTCGGTGGGATATAGACTACACCAATAACGTATGTGAGTATGAAGCCTCAGTCTTAGGGTTGGAAGCCGCCAGGAAGTTGAACATAAAGAACCTAGAAGTTTACGAAGATACAGAGTTGATAGTGAAACAGATAAATCGGCAATACCAGGCCAAACACCCAATATTGAGAGCTTATAGAAATTGCGTCTGGGATCTTATGGAAAATTTCTTTTCATCGGTAAAGGTTCATTTCATCCCACGGGACGAAAACCAACAAGCCGATTCACTGGCCAAAGTGGCTTCAACTTTCGCAACCCCCACCACTTTCAAATTAAAGTACCACATAGAGGTAAGGCACATACCATCCATACCAAACAACATACAACACTGGCAGGTTTTCGAGGATGACAAACATATCAGAAAGTTCCTGGAAACGGTAGGTGATTTCTCCGAAACCCACATTGACCAGGAGGACCAAAATGATCATACCTGGATTATGCAAGAGGGAGAAGAGCCTCAGGAGTTCCGAGAAAAAATTGCTAACCATCGCATGTTGGTTTTAAAGAACAATCAGATTCTGAAGGGACTAATCCCCTTGGAGAGATTGTTCGGTCAGAAGGATATGCCCTTAAAATACACTCTGCAACCTCAACCAGAAGAGGTTGAAGACTACGACGTAGGGACCAAAGAGGAGCCTAGGATGGTTAAAATATCAAAGTACCTTCCTCTTGAGGTAAAAAGCAAGTATAAAGAATTACTCGGGCAATATAAAGACGTTTTCACTTGGTCTTACGAAGAACTGAGAACCTACGACACCACTATGATCGAACACAAGATACCCCTGAAGCCTGGTGTTAGCGTCAGAAGTCACCCCCGGATTGCTTTCAGGAGCAGAGCCCGACGCCCATCAGTTTTATGTCACGATTTGTTTAATGGGGTGATCAAAAGGGTAAAGACTCAAGAAGATATAGCTTTAACTCAGGAGACTGGGCCTGGTATGTAGAAAGCAAGGGAAGTCTTGATCCAACTTCTGTCAGTAGATGGCTAAAGGGTGATAGAGGGAAGACTTGTGAGAAGGGCGAGCAAGACTACCTCAGGCGACAGACCTTCGGAAGCTTGAAGATGAAAAACTCGAAAGCCAAGATCGTCTTGGTTCAGAGCTTCAAGGAGCTGAGGGGTGACTTGACTGAATCCTTCAATTCCAAGTCGTTCAACGCTAAGAAAATCACAGGAACCGATTAGAAACGATGCAACTGTTACAGTGATCCAACCTACATCATCCTATAACAGCTGTAACTCGACTGGATCCTCCAATTCTGAGTTGTTGTAACACAGTAAACAAAGAAATGGAAAAGAAGCTGACATCCATAAATTAAGAAGTCTCAAATGCCTTCTATATTAACCAGAGCGACCAACGCTTCATCAAAACTTTACAATTGGGAGCCTTGCTCAACCATCGATAGATTACAAAATACAAAGACTGAGTCTATATACTCAGGAAAATTCACCTCACAGAGGCGTGTCCAGTCACCCAAAGCTTGGTGTCCCTTCAGTCAAACTCGTACTGATATCTTTCTTTAAGCGCCATTTTAACTACGCATGGCTCCTGCAAGGAGGGTAGCTGAGCCATTAAGTGTTGGGCTAGCGTGCGCAGACTTCTCTGTCTTAGTCGAGGACTTCGGCATGGCTTCTTTGAAAAATCGATACACAGGACCTCTTCGAGCAGACCGCTTGCCAGACCCTCCATTCCCACCTTTAATGAATGAAAGGAGGTTTCAACAACCCGCTCTTGCTGGACCCTCCATTCTCACCTTTAATGAATTAAAGGAGGTTTCAACCACCCACTCTTGTCGTCATTTACTCCAGGCGAGAAACAGTATGGAGATCGGATCCGATGGCGCCTGGAGATCGCGATGATTCCCTCTGTAACTGAACTCGGCGCCTTTGGCCTTTTTTACATAGCTCCTTTCTCTCCCCAGGTGACCACGGGTTGTGACCATGTGCTTATTCCTAAGTCGTTTTCGGCATTCGCGAATGGGAAGGAGCTAATCCCTACATTTAGAAATCACGATGAGCGAAACGCCGAGACGGCTCAGTCTGGTGCCACACGTCCTTCTGAGATATGACGGTCCTGAAACTCACTTGGCGATACTGTGGGCCCGGGTCCGGGACTCTCCCGACACCTCGCGCATCGAAATATAACGAAGCTGCTCTTTGCACCTTGGAGTCGCGATGGGCGAAACGCCGAGATGGCTCAGTTTGCCGCCAGGTGTCCCCTTTGGATGGATGGCTGAAAATGTTTCGCGATACCGCGGTCCCCACTTTCGACGCTTTTGACGCTATCGGGGTTTGGGGTTTCGAGATGTAGAACAACATGAAACTCTCGCCCCTCGAACTCCCGAATGCCGAAACGCCGATGCGACTAGATCTCGCGCCACTCATCCTCTGGATGGACGACTGCTATTCTCCCCTACACATAACATGGGCACGATATATTGTGTTAACTTTGGCGCAACTTCCCTATTCGTGATTTCTCGCCAACCGTTGATCTACTCATATGGATGGATCCGGACTGTTGACACTATAATCCTGCCCGCTCGCTTGATTTTAAGTCCGAAAAGGACTTTTCTGTGCGCTGCACTTGGGCGCTCCTCCTGCAACCTGCAGAACTGGATATCCTGATGCCGAAGACAAGTAATGTTGCTAACATTAGGCTCCATGGGGGATAGAGTCATCCCCGTGATGCTATAAGGACTCATTTTGCAGTTCCAGTGCCTCGCTGTTGGGCTACGGAGTCATTTACTAAGACGAAAAATAGAAATAAAAATAAGCAAAGAGTCAAAAGGACAATATTTACAAACGAAGGAGCCACCGAAGGCTCAGACAAAAAATTTCTTAAGAAAATGCCCATTTACTGGGCTGTTGAAAACTTCTTCACCTTCCAAATCCTGCAACCTGTAAGTGTTATTTGAGAAAACTTCAGAGATTTTGAAGGGGCCGATCCACAGGGCTTCGAATTTGCTGTGCTTGCCCTTGTCTTGCTTAGGAGCATCCCACTTCAGTACCAGGTCTCCTGTCCGAAATTCTTCCGACTTGGCCTTCTTATCAAAAACCTGCTTGATCCTTTGCTGATGATCCTGAATTCTGATCATTACCTGCTCTCTGGCCTGCTGGACTTCTACCAGTTGATGAATCCTTCTGATCATGTCGTTGGGTTCTTCATGATAATCCTGGAAGAATTTCGCTACGGGAATAGCCAGCTGAGAGGGGAGGACAGCTTCTGCCCCGGAAACTAACTGGAAAGGGGAGATGCCTATAGATCTCTTTGTAGTCACCCGATCGGTCCACAGAGCGAATTTTAGCTTTGAATCCCAAGCCTTTTTGTTGTCCTCCAATAATCTTTTGATGGTCCTTATGAGACTTTTGTTGGAGGATTCTGCTAAACCATTTCCCTGGGGATAGTACGGAGTGCAGTGAATCAACTTGATTCCAAATTGCTCATAGAACTTGACCAACGGTTCGACCTTGAATGAGGTTGCATTATCTGTAACAATCTTTCTTGGGCAACCGAACCTTGTGATGAGGTTTTCCAGAAATCCAATAATTACCTTGTGGGAAGCACTCCTGGTGGGTATAGATTCAATCCACTTGGTAAAGAAGTCTGTGGCAGTCAGGATCCATCTGTGCTGCCTACTGGAAGCAGGGTGGATTTCTCCAATAAAATCTAGTCCCCATTGCTGGAAAGGTCCCGAAACAACTACAGGCTGTAAAGGCAGAGACTTGAGCTATTGTTTTTTTGCAAATCTTTGACATTGTATATAGGCTCTAACTTCTCTGTGGACATCAACGAACAAGGTGGGCCAGTAGTACCTGGCTCTGAGAATTTTGTGGGCTGTGGCCTTTCAGAAATGGTGCCCTCCACATAGGCCGCTGTGAAATTAAACCATGATCTTGTCGGCCTCTCGTGGATCCATGCATTTCAAAAGCACTCCCAGGGGGGTCTTTCCAGTATAAAATTTGATCGATAAGGCAGTACCTGATTGCCTTGAGCTTCAGAGCTCTTGCTTTGTTTCTTTGCAGGCCATCTGGAGGTCACAACTCTTGCAGAAAATATATGAAATCCTTATACCAAGGACATCGAGCTAATGGGGGATCCTTTTGAGGGTGTCTTTCAGACGGCCGACCCTGCTGAACTCCTGAGCATTCGTTGACGAAATTTATCCCCAAAGCTTGGCAATTGGCTTCAACCAACAACTTGGCTAAACCCTGACCTTTGATCAGTTTGGTAGGCCTCATTTCCAGGTCGAATTCCAGAATCCTGGCTATCCACTTACTCCTTCTCCCGTCTATGTCAGGCTGGATAAGAATGTCTTTAACAGTAGCTGAGGGGACATAAGCGATGATTTTTGACTGCAGGACATAGACTCTAAATGCCTTGAGGGCCTTTACCAGGGCATAGGCCTGCTTCTCCATAGTGTTATACCCGACTTCGACATCCCTCAATGCTCAGCTGAAGTAGGCGATAGGTTGCTCAAGTCCGCCCTTGTTTGTCTGTAACAAAACAACAACCACCGTGTCAGGTGAGGCAAAGGAGAAAATAAGGAAATCCTTTGAGTAGTCAGGGCTAATAAGCATTGGGGATTCTGTTAAGGCCTTCTTTATTTTCTCAAAGGAATGTCGCGATTCAAAATTCCACCTCACTTCATTTCCTTTCCTTAACATGGTTGTCATAAGTTTTAACTCCTCAACAAAGTTGGGCACAAACCTCCTCAGAAAATTAATCTTACCAAGGAAGGATTGGACCTCCTTCTTG
>SNQJ01S0047465.1:0-11088 GCA_010110895.2 Picea sitchensis | reverse complement strand
TTTCCTCTATATCGTCTATTAGCAGGTACAAGACCTGTGAACTCTTTAGATCTTCATATTTTATGCTTCGTCATATTTCTTCTTATCTTTTTCTTCTTCTGTTTACAGGGTGAGATTCTCCCTTGATAGGAGCCTCGCATTATAGACATCTTAATGTTTTTCTCACATTTCACACACCATTTATTTAAAAGATAACTCATTTACGGGAAAAGGCCTTTGGTTTGCACTTTATCTTCAAATATCGGATTCAAAGTTCTCTTTTATACGATCAAATTGATACAACATCAAAAACCTCGAACTCTCCTTTAATTTTCCTATTCCTCTATGACTGTCCCCATTGCAAGACAACCTAATATTGAACCCGGCTTGTCGGACCAAACCCATATCGCTTTGAACCTTTTCGATACCATACTTAAAACAACCACCACCCGGGTAGAACTTGAACATTCATGGGCCGCAATTGAACGAGATATAAGCATTCATGAACAGCTGGAAGCGAGACAACGACAACCTGGAAATCAGCCTTAGTTTCCTTTCCCGAAGGTTGATTCTTCCCCCTTTTTATCCTTTACTCACTTTCGGATGCCTAGACACTGTACTTTCTAAGCCTTAAGTACAGACTCTGGAACAACAGTAGGTACAATCCGACGTGGCCAGTTGATGACTGGGAAAGAATGCCGACATGGACCATCCAACAGTTGAAAAGTGGTGTTCCTCCGGTGAATTAAACGGTGCCATGTGGCACCCCAACAATCATTGGATAGTGCAAAATTTTGGAAGCTATGGGGTTCGACCCCAAGACGTTTCCACCGCGCTAAGTTTTAACAGAGTTGGGCTGGCTGGGCTGCCCACAGATGGTGCTTGTTAACCACACCATTTGTTAATTATTTGAATTGTACCAATGTGTATAGTGGAGGAGGAAAGGGTTGGGGCCTAGCCCCAACCCCTGGTCGCACCAAATATCATATGCCTGGCGTGTAAAGGATAGCACGGATATGGATACACCCTCAGCCCTGGTTTCGGTGGTGTGCAATGTGACTAGGGTTCCGGTCCTAGACCGTTCGACGCGGAGGTGGATAAAGAACTTAGCCCCCGGTTTCGTGCGGCTCCACATGACCTGGTTCCAAACAAATATTCACGGGGTATGTTAAGCCCTCGGTTTCAGGTGTCCCACCATTTGTGTGCCATGTGACCTATGAGTTGGGTTAAAGGGGCCAGCGCACAACCCTTTGGGATGACACTTGGCCATATCAATAGAATATGACCGAGTATTAGGGGAGCGCGTGCAGGAAAAAGGGGCTTAGCCCTTTATTTTCTCCAAAGTGGGTTTTCTAACTTTGGGTTAGTGGATTTTATTGGATTTTTGGGCAGTTTTGGCCATATCTTGGTGGATATTGGCCCACATTGAGTTCCACAAGAAGTGGGTTGTTGGGATTTGATCCCTCTACCTCATGGCTATATAAAGCAAGCGATTGTGAGGTTTGAAGGCAAGCAAGAAGCAACAAAGAAGCTTGAATCAAGTTGAGGAAGAAATTGCCAAGGTCAAGTTGTCTTGAGCAGTGAAGAGTAGCTGAGCTTTGGAGGTAGTTTTCGAGAGTTATACTACTCCTTTTTCAGTGCCGTATGTTGCGTCAGGTTCTTGAGACAAAGCATAATACAACTCAGTCAGTCAGAGCCCTATATGATGTAATTTTGATGCAGATTGTAAGCATTGAATTTTGAATAGAGAAGCCTCCCTCACTGAAGACAAAGGCCCAAAGACGTAGGGAAATTTTGCCGAACTCCGTTATCAGCTTCTGGTGTCCGATTTGTTGATGGTTTTCTTCTTGGTGTTATCTGCTATTTCTCTTCATTATTTAAGTCTTTGTCATTTTTATATTCACATGCCACATCAGAAAAGGTCTTGATAAAATTGAAATCATAGTGCGAAATCGCTAAGCACCGATTTCAAATCAAGTGGGATCAGAGCAGGTTGACTATTGCAGAAATTGTGAATATGGGGAAAATCTTAAAGAGAGACAGACTCCAAGAGCTCGAGGAGATTAACCAAAGAATTCAACGAAAAAATGTTGAGTTGCGACGATTGGTACAAATCCTTGAGGAAGAGAGGGAAAGATTGCGAACAATGATGTTAGCAACGGAAGAAAGGCCAGTTGAAAGAAGACCTTCTATTAGAAGCCCAAGCCCTGTCCAAGATGATGGAATTCATCCATTCTTTAGGAAATCTGATGAGGAGGATTCATATACGCTTGCTACTCTAGTTGAGAAGCAGTCAGTAGGAGAGGCCATTGGCACTTTCTCATCGCCAACGGAAAGCAGTCATTACACTCCAACTTCTCCTGTAGTTGATCAGGAAGTGGATTCCGATCATCAGGATATTGCAGCATTTGAAAAACATACCAAGGGAATTGGTATGAGAATGCTATCCAAGTTTGGATAGAGGAAGGGACAAGGTCTTGGAAAATATGGCCAAGGTAGATCTGAGCTGATTGAGGTGTGAGAACAACCACTCCATGAAGGATTGGGTTATGTAGGAGAATCTTTCGACAACAACAATCCAGTCGTTTGTTGCACACATTGTCGAAAGTTCGGACACGATGCTGACCATTGTTGTGAGCGACATCTAGAGTTGACACCGGAATGGTTTGAAATTCTTCAAGGCAAACACGTAGCTCGAGTAAACAACGACACGAACAATGAGTCATGAAAGAAAGGTAAAAAGGTTGAAAAGTATAAATCTCCTTCACCCACCTTCACCGACGAGCATGCTAGAGTCATGGAACTTGTCAGAAGAAGAATTCCATGCACATTTTGTGGCAATCATAACCATTGTGTTGCAGTATGTTGGAAACAAAAAGTATACGGAAAAAAGATCATGGCGACAAGGAGTACGCCAAGACAAGATGAAGCAACATTGCAGGTCAAGAAGAATCTGCGTGCAATCTCAATGCAACCAAGACAAGAGTCAGATAAATCCAATGTGGATTCAACTCAGTCAGGGTGAGGTTCCATCAAATTCCTTCGAGCACGAAACATTTTCTAACATTGTCAAAAGAATGAACATTGTGAAAACAATTGTTGGAAGCTGTATCCAGGGATGCGACGCTCCACGAAGCCTGAAGGGCCAAAGTAGAAGAAGGATGTTGCAGAAGAATATAAGGACGCTGCGAAAGAACAGAAGGACGCTGCAGAAGGGCAGAAGAAGGATGTTGCAGAGAAGCAGAGGAACGACCACGTAATTCCACTAGCAGAAAATGGGTCATCCGCCTGGAACTGGGCAGATTTTATGCCCTATAATATACTCAAAACATTGTGAGAAATAAGAGCACACATTGTTTTCTGACTTTGTAGAGAACTTGACACATGGAGATAATAATGGTTTTTTTTTTTACAAAACTTCTTTTTAAGATAACATTCCATGACTCATCTTCAAGTGGCATATAAGAACTAGGTTGGACTATGATTACCAAATAGTCAAGTTTGGTGATTGTGAATGTGCTAGAAACTAAAGGTACCTTGATTTGAGATCTAACTTAGTGATAAAACTTTGTGTGTCTCAAGTTTTCAAGAGACCTTGAATATGAGGAATTAAGTGGTGATTGTTAATAATGATATGGTTAAGTGTGTGATAGTTAATGCACATGTGGCATGTTTATTCTTCCTTTAGTCCAACCATAATTAGATTTCCACATGGGAATTAACTCAACCCAACATGTCACATTTTATCACCTTTGGGATCTATTTTGATATTTTATCATTCTCCATGATATATCTCTATGGTATAGGGTCTATGAGGAATTAAGTGGTGATTGTTAATAATGATATTGTTAAGTGTGCGATAGTTAATGCATATGTGGCATGTTTCTTCTTCCTTTAGTCCAACCATAATTATATTTTCATAGGGGAATTAACTCAACCCAACATGTCACATTTTACATTTTATCCCCTTTGGGATCTACTTTCATATTTGATCATTCTCCATGATATATCTCTATGGTATAGGGTCTAGTAGGGTAATTTGTGACCAAAAATTTATTTATTGTTTGTTGGACTTAATATATTGTGCATAGGTACTCTAATTAGTTTTTTGAACAAATATGTAAGAATCCCACCAAGCTACTTCTATTTCATAAGGTGTGTGAATGAGGATATATAAGTATACACCATAGTTTACATTGATTTTGTGAGAATATCATTAGAAGTGTGAACTTTTGGCTATAGTTAATGATGAGTTAGGTAATTACCCTACTTCTGCTCATTTGTTTGTGCCATCAATTTCCTCAATTGGTCACTTGAACATCCCTTCTTTATTCCCCTTTTCTCATTTTCATACATATCCATCATCCTTAGGGAATCACACATTCATGCTTGGTTTTCATGATTAATAGATAAGTTTTGTTCAAATTAAGAATAGATTGCATGAATTCATGTTTGGATGACTGTTAGTGGGTTTTTTGCAGGCCACAGGTTGAAGCCAAACCCCATTTTTGCAGAACTTATTGGATCTTAGAGAATTCCAAGGTGATTTCACAATCATGTAGCATGTTGACAACTCACTTGGTAGCATATGGACAAGTTGTTGCAAACTCCCATCCCATGCTAATGAGTTTGAGATAGATATTGATTTTGTGGTTGGATATTTTAGGGTGCACGTGGGCATCTTGGGTTACAATGGCATAATTATAGGATCTAACTACAACTTTGGGAACCTTGAACTTTCACAAGGAGTGGTTAGAATGTGGCCACCTTTTAGGAGATAATTTCTCCATGTTTCCCTCATCTTGTTGTAAATAAGATCTCTAAGAAAGAGAGAGAAAATATTTGATAGTTAGTTAGTAAATTTTCCAAAAAATTAGGGTAATAACCAAGAACAAGTTTGAAGGAATTTGTATAAAGAAATGAAATAAAGAACCATTTGGGTTTGTTTGGATTTTGAATAGAAGAAAATCCATCTACAACTTTCGGTACAGAGTCTTTGTTTTATTTACTGAGTTAATTTTCAAAGGTCACTCAACAAGGCTATAGAGCAAGGACCCACTCTTGCAGCATGCAACTGAACAATATCAGCTAGTTACTATTTGCTCTAACATTACTACAATCTCATTTTACTTTTACAAATCTCCAGTTTTATTTATGCAAATCCAATTTCTATTGGTGTGATTAAATTAGTTTCATTTCTATAATTTCAATTCATGTTGTCTCAAGTTTTACTTCTACGAATTCAATTTCTATTGGAGTGAGTAAATTAGTATTTCTACAATTTCAGTTTCTACTGATGATTAGGTAGTTTCCTTTATACAAGTTTAATTTCGATTTATGTGCTTAGTTAGTTTTACATATGCAATTTCATTTCTTGACTCACGTGCATAGTTAATTTTTATCCCTTGTTTTTCATTTCCAATAATTTTACTTCTGTACCAAATCACTACAGAGTAATTCATCAATATAATTTAGTTAAAGGTTAAAATATGAACAAAGAACTTAATGGACTAAAAAAAACAATTAAATTGATCATAAACACCGAAGAACCAAAAGCTCTGTAAAATGCACATATAGTGTAGGTGTTTTGAAAGCCGAAAATCCTTGGTTGATAATTAAAGTACACTCCAACTTTGATCTAGGTGGATATTGGTGGCCACCCACCTGCTCCAAATTCCAAGTGGCTCATCTTGACAGTTTTCAGTTCAACACATTTCTCTGTAATGGGGACATTTCTTTGTAATTGTGGGTTCTGCACTTACATGGATATCCTGAAGCCCTACAAAACATCCAGATGTATATTGGTGGTCGCCCACCTATTCCAACTAGCTTATTTTGGAATTTTTCATGTCAGTACATCTTTCTGTACTTCTAGGGCCATTTTGGGGATCTAAACAATGTTTTCTTGGCTTTCCATAATCAAACTATAGATGCAGTCAAGGTTTGATGACATAATGCGTATTTCTAGCAAATACCTTTCCAACGGGCTATCATGCGCCTAAAACGAAGATCGTATGCAAAAGTTACGACCCCGAGAAGTTAATGTACTAACTTACCCCAACATGGCCCACATGACTTTTGGGGCTTCATCTCCTAGGGTTATGTTTTTGGATGTCTAGGGTTTTGGCATTCATGTTTATCATAAAAAGGCCTCCAAAGCCTCATTGTAATCATCTTCTTGCGAATGAGCATAGTCGTCACATCTCTTCTAAGAGATAAAGTTGCCACCATTCTAGCAAGTCTTGCACTCTGTATTTTTACAGTCTCTGTACATTTCTTTCATTAATAGAAATCATGTATTGTTGTATTTCTCTATTTCTGGCAATTTCTATGTGTATTTCATTGTAATATCTTTGTTTTCATTTCATTCTGAAAATAATTCGTATCAATGGTATCAGAGCTAGGTTGCTCTTGATTGTTTTTTTGTGCATGTCCCCAACGAGGTCCGAGTATAGTAATTTGGGTCACGAGCTTGTCTCTCTTGAGTATAATCACTCTCACATGCCCAAGAAACCCTCTATGGTGGCAAAAAAGAAAAACGACGGAGCAAAAGATTCTATTAACATGTTGCTTGAGCAGGCTCTCGCACAATAGAGGGACGAAATGATGGAGAATTTTGCACATACTTCAATTCTTGCCGATAGAAACATGCACATCTTCATCAAGTGACCACTTTGGAGGAAACTCTCCGTTCAAGGTACAAATTAATTTTGATATTCTCGTATTTGACGACCAGATAGATGAAGATGCCTTTGAAAAATAGTTAAATCTGCTAGAAGGTTATTTCTCTGTTCATAATTTTTCTGACAGGGAAAAGATCACCTCCGCACTCCTCAAGGCTCTCCCGCATGTCAAACATTGGTGGGAAACTTATCAGGAGCAAAGTTCCACAAAGGAATCTGGAATATATGGGGCCAAGCCCACTTGAGATTTTTTTTTTGATGCGGTCAAGGAACAATACTATCCTGTTGATAACTGTGAAGACCAATACATGAGATGGACCACACTATGACAAGAGAAGAGCCAAACAATGTCGTAGTTCACAAATACTTTCCATACCTTGTGCACCAAGCTGGGTATCAAAGACTCCAAGCGACATCTGGTTTTGAAATACTGTGGGGCTCTGCATAGGTACATCCAAACCAAAATGGATTTCCTAAACATCTCATCATTGGGAGCTACCTATTGATATGTTGTCAAAATCGAGCATAAATTTAGGCACCAAAAAAAATGGGAGTTCAGGTCTGCAAATCCGCAACAATCGAATCATGGTAAAGATGACCCTAACAAACAACCAGTCCAAGACACATGAAAAGAAGGGTAAAGGAAAGACGAAGAATGACATTGGGAAGTGGTGCGACTTCCACAAAATCCCCCGACACAACACCGATAAATTTCGCTCGAAACAATCATTGGTGGTCGAGGTCAAAGACAAGGAGCTGAACCTCGATTCATAATCTGATCCAGAAAATATTGAAAACAAACAGATCATCGACATAGACCCTACTACTATTGTTGCGACTGCAACAATTCAACTAGAAGAACCAACAGATCCCGAAGAGGGGGAACGTGTCTTCCATTCAGAGATGTGGGTGAAGGGGACCCTATTGAATTTCATTGTTGACAGTGATAGCCAGAAGAACCTCATATCAACTGAGATCGTCAAGTAGTTGGAGTTGTCGACAACACCACACTCGTAACCATACAACATCGGGTGGCTTCACCGGGGATGAGATCTCTGTGTCAGCCAACAATGTCGCCTGTCCTATGGCATCCAACCCTTCAAGGATGGGGTAGTGTGTGATTTTTCCCCTCTTGATGTCTATGATGTTGTTTTGGGCCAACCATATATGTGGAAACATCATGTTGTTTATGAGTCTCGACCCCCTAGTCTCATTATTACTCTAGGGGGTCAGCTCTACAAGATACCAAAGGTAGTTTCAACTACCGTTCCACAAAAACAGTGCTGCAAGGTAATTTGTCATACTGCAAATTTCATCCTCTTCACAGTCCGTTCAAAGGATGCACAGAAGGCCACTACAACCACTGCAGCCTCAACACCTTCTATCCAACAAAATCAAATTGTAGAAGAGAAAGCATATATTTTTTCTTCACCTACAATGGTTCCTACACAATGCCCCGTCAATCCCAAAGACAACAGGCTGGTGGAACAAATTCAACCCCGCTAGCAACAGGTTCGTGACAACCTTCCATAGACCAAGCAACACAACTTCTCTAATAAGGCACACAACTCACAAAGATTCAGATTCAGAAAATGCTTTCCCCTCTTCCTCGAGAACTCAACGCAATGGAGACCATTTCTTTCTAAGGGGGGAGGATTGATCCAGGTGGATATTGGTGGCCACTCACTTGTTCCAAATTCCAACTGGCTCATCTTGACAGTTTTCAGTGCAACACGTTTCTTTGTAATTGAGACATTTCTTTGTAATTGTGACTTCTGCACTTACAGGGTTGTCTTGAATCCCTACACAACATCCAGGTGGATATTGGTGGCCGCCCACATATTCCAACTGGATTATTTTGGATTTTTTCATGTCAGTACATCTTTTTGTACTTTTAGGGCCTTTTTGGGGCTCTAAATAGTGTTTTCTTGGATTTCCACTTTCAAACTATAGATGAAGTCAGAGTTTGACAATATAATGCGTAGTTCTCGAAAACACCTTTCCAACGAGCTATCATGCGCCTAAAACAGAGATTGTATGCAAAAGTTACGACCTCGGGAAGTTAATGTACTAACTTACCCCAACGGGGCCCACATGACTTTTGGCATTTCATCTCATAGGGTTAGGTTTTTGGATGTCTAGGGTTTTGGAATTTAGGTTTATCATAAAAAGGCCTTCAGAGCTTCATTGTAATCATCTTCTTGCGAATTAGCGTAGCTGTCACATCTCTTCTCATAGATAAAACTGCCACCATTCTAGCGAGTCTTGCACTCTTTATTTTTAAGTCTCTGTACATTTCTTTCATTAATAGAAATCATGTATTGTTTTATTTCTCTGTTTCTGGTAATTTTTATGTGTATTTCATTGTAATATCTCTGTTTTCATTTTGTTTCGAAAATAATTTGGATCAAGCTTATCTTGGGTTAATTAATCTGAAGCACTTATGGAAGTTGTTAGTTAAGAAGCTTATAACACTATTTGGTAGAGGTGAGGGAGAATTACAGCTTCAAATGGCCTCTCCAACTTGATAGTGTTACACTCCACTATGAAGAAGCACACACTAAGATCATTTAGACATTGTGGTACTCCTACATAACTGATTTTCTATGCAAGACATCACACACATGTCAAGAGGCATCACACAATGCTACAATATTGTAGGCATCACACAATGCTACAATATTGAAACCTACATTATTACATGATGCACAATTTATTATCATGATTCAATCAATTGATAGTATTATGGTTATAGACATGTTGTAGAAGTTAAGCCACATCTCCAACCTATTATCAATTTCATTTTACTTTAATTACACATTATAAATGGGATAATGGTTTACCCACATTTAGGATTGGAAAAGTTATTATTTTCCTTATAGAGATATTGGATTGATAGATTTATTTTCCTTCTTATAAAGATATAAGATATTGGATTGATAAATGTGGGTTCTACTTAGATATTGGATTGATAGATGTGGGTTCTACTTACATATTGATAACTAAAAAGATAAATATTTTTAGTTCTTTGTTCAAACTCCATCACTTGTTTTCATTTTCCTTACACCAAAGACTAACCCTAACATTACATGATAAGAAATTTTCAAACACAACGTTGTTAGTTTAAGTGAGTGGAAGATTTATGTAATCTACACCATTTTATAAATTTGATTTTATACTTATAAATTATTACTTAAAATGATGATATTGAGGAAAATAATCATTGTGTCTTACATTGATTTTGATCCTAAATCTTAATGTTATAATCCTTATTCTAATGCAAACTATTCTTAACACAACATTTTTTTTTAAATATATTTAATCTTGCAAAGCAAAGAGCTTCTCCTACGGTATTAATAATGAAATCCTTATTCTAATGCAAACTATTCTTAACACAACCTTTTTTTAAATATATTTAATCTTACTTGCAAAGCAAAGAGCTTCTCCTACGGTATTAATAATAAGAAACTCCATCTTGATTCGGGTATAAGTATGTAAACCGTTTTTAATAATGAATCACTGTGTTGTGCTCACTATCATGAATGTCCAACCAAACTAAACTAGTAAATTACTATGAAATTTCTTTGAATGCTCTTCAATAAGTGAAATTTATTTGAATGCTCTTCAACAATCTACTCTTGATGATGGTGCAATTGTTACCATTTCGTGTACAATTCATTAATACTTGAGGGGTAATAAGGATTATGTAGTGCCTCAATAAACTTTAATTCATGTATTACTGCCATAACTTTTATCCTCCTATTGTTTATTTATTGTTTAGGATAAGAATATAGCGCAATGGAACAAATTGCCAAGAAATATGCCACTATTTATGTAACCAACAATTAAGGATTTGATATTGAATTTTTTCTAAGGGTAAGTCATCTTAAAATAAGTCATTATTGAATGTTGTAGGAGAAGAAGAGGGTAAGATTTTCTTCGAGGTTTGATTGAAATTCTCATACATATTTTTTTTTTTTTTAACATTGAGGATTTGATATTGAATTTTTTCACAAGGGTAAGTCATCTTCAAATAAGTCATTATTTGAATGTTGTAAGAGAAGAAGAGGGTAAGATTTTCTTCAAGGTTTGATTGAAATTCTCATACATATTATCTCTTTTTTAAAGTAGAGCTTTATTTGTATCAAATTTTAGACATGCAAGAAAATTAGTATTATTGGCATGGATGTTAGTGTTTTTTTGGGGTTAACATACATAGATGTTGTTTAAGGATACATTTTGTGAAAAAGATAGGTGATGTACATATACATTTTCTCATGTTGCTTCTAGAGATTCTGTTCAAAGATGGATCTAATAGTAAATATTATATCTATTGGAGGAACTACTAGGGTTGAAATTTCTCTCCATAGGAGATTGTAGATACAAATAATGCAAATAATCCCAATAGAAATCAAAGCTAATATAA
>SNQJ01S0047464.1:144438-155238 GCA_010110895.2 Picea sitchensis | reverse complement strand
CAAAGGGTCATGAGTAATCATTTGGCCAGTTGTGGACTCAAGAGATTTGAACACGAAAATTCACCCTCGGATGACATTTTCCAAGGCACAAGATCTTATGCCGAGATTTTAGCTCGGATACAAACCTTGGCACCTGAAGAGAGGGTCGATGTTATGAAATTCCAAGAACATTGACGTAGTTGTCTTCCCGCAGTATTACGGGGTGAACATTCGAGTACAGCGGAGATTAAACAAAAAGATGCCGAAGGCTCCAAGGATGCGACTCCCGGTCAAGAAAAACACTAGGACGGGGGAGAGAAAACTAAGAGTCCGAAAGCAGAGATAAAGACTCCCGACCCACCGAATAAGCAGAGTCCGGTTACTACTCCGGGACAATCAATGAAGCAAATCGGAGAACCTATCACATCAGTTACTCCCTTGCTGTCAACTCAGGGAAATATTGACGCAGGGTGGATCTTAAATGAAGAATTGAGGCCTATAAGGGTGGAAGAACTCCCTCCAAATGAGTTTTTCTTCGATAAGAAGAGAAAGGCTGGACCTTTTGTGTCAATTGTAATAGAGGTTTTACATTTTGAGAGTTAATATAAAGCAAATCTGAAGATTCTCAATTCCGTCACGACTGTGTTATGAGTTTGTTTTCTTGTATCTCATATTTCGTTTCATTTCATATTCGTATCTGATGAATGTTTCGCTATAATTTAATACAACCTCTACTATAGTGAATGAATTTTGGTTTTCTATATTGTTTACTATTTTTCCTATGTACCAGCTATCAGCAGGTATAAGACCAGTCAACACTTTCAGAATTCTATATATATTTTATGCTTCGTCAAGTTATTTCTTTACATTTTTATTCTTCTGTTTATACGTGAGATTCTCCCTTGATAGGAGCCTTACTTGATAGACAGCTAAATGTTTTCTCCCACCTCATACATTTTATTAAAATATAACCCAGTTACGGGAAAGAGCCTTTGATTTGCATTCCTTTTTATTCCTGAAACCGTAAACTCTCTTTTATATGACCGAATTGAGACAACACTTAATTTCCCTCTGAAGTTTTCTTATTTTACTATTCCTCCATGACTGTCCCTGTACCAACACAGCCCAATATCAAACCTGGATTATCAAATCAAACTCATATTGCCTTAAACCTTTTCGGTACTATTCTCAAAACAGCCACTACCCGGGTTGAACTTGAACGTTCATGGGCAGCGATTGAACAAGATATAAACATCCAGGAACAGTTGGAAGCTAGACAACGCCAACACATAAATCTTCCCGAGTTTCCCTTGCCAAAGGTTGACATTTCTCTCTTCTCTATCCTTTACCCACTTTCGAATGCCTAGACACTATACTTCTAAGCTTTAAGTACATACTCTGGAACAACATCGGTCATTAAGGTATATTGTTAACAAATGTGAGGCAACCTACCAATAATGAAAGTAGGTATCAAAGCACCGAGTACATTCTTACAAGTGTCAATAAGGGTGTTGAGGTTGAACACTTGAATAATACATTGATCAGGATAAATTGATGTATTCCCAACTTTCGATGGCAGGAGAACATGCCACTGATGACTGCAAGCCTCTAGGTACTCATAAGACTCTGGGTCTCATTTCCAGAATAGATGAACTGAAGTCGATGAAAAGAGACCCGCTGAAAGGAGAGCATTAAGGCATCTCTCATCAGTCAGCATCAGGTACAAAGCAATAGCTTGATGATTAGGAGGAGCTCGGACAAATAGGATGTTTCATGAAGCAATGACCATGTGCATCTTTCGCATGCACCAGATGCAAGTAGTGCATGAAAAATACCCTCTGAATAGCAGCCAATAAGGAAGATTGTCGACAAAGGTGAGGAAACCACCAATAAGGGTAATGCCATCCAAGACACTGCATGAATCCCAATCTTTGAATAGATTTCTCATCGTTGAACACAAAGGAAACCCCCCAGTCAGTGACCAATAAGGAGATGTCCACTATTGGGTTCAAGGTTACCTACCTATAATGAAAGTAGGACCCGGGTGCATGGTAGGACTATAACTTCATGTGACTCTAAGACACACTTGGGGTATGGTCGATATGCAAAGTCAAGAGTTTGGAGAAATGGTCAACAAAGGCTTATAAAATTCCTTAGAACAAGAGCATGAGACATATGGTTAACTTAGGCAACATAGACTCGATGATAAAACTTCACGATGCAGGAGGCATCAACAAACTCTCCATGGGGACTGGAAGAATAACCAGTCAGAGGAGTAAACTCTAGGCAACGAGCTCATCTTCCTTAGATCATGCTAAACCCAAACTATGGATGACAAGTGGACTCAAAAAAAATTCCTTTGTTCAAAGGTGACACGATTGCTGCCAATATGAGATAATATTCTTTTCCCACCCATCTTTTTTTGTTTTTTCATAGGAAAATAAATACTATGATACAAGAGAGGAAACGAGTGTCGCGAGTAAGCAATTGGATCCAAACAGTGGAACATACCTATGCTCAATTCAAGTAAGTGCATGCAGGGCATGCATACTCAGGGGAATGTTTCCTCTTAGGGTACATGGTGTCATGCTGCAAAGGATATAAACAAGGCTCTGCTTGGATAGTGATGCAAATTGTTGAGGTAAGAGGATTATAATGAGAAAGTCGGAACCAATAATAGGCTCAATACTGCAAGCAGGAGAATGGAATGCAATTACAACTTAACTCCAAAGAATGTCCTTTTCGTAAAGTTAGTCCCCTAGGCCTGAAAAAGTACAAAATAATACCTAGGAGAACTCTTCTAGCCAATGTTGACTAGAGTGTTCATTTTTCGTAATTAGTCTACTTGGTCTGAAAAAGGGTTAAACTTACACCAAATAGACATCCTTTCAAATCCATTTAACGAGTGTGAAAGAGACAAGTTCACTCGACAATCGTTTCTCTTTTTTAGAGAGTCGAAAAAGAGCTTAACCAAGACTCAGGGGGGGAGTCCCATAGGTGAAGGTCAGAATTCTTGTGAGTAAGAATATGCGGTTCGAACGCAAAGTCATATCAGAACTATAAGGAACTCTCGGTCCTATGAAATAATTTATGCATGGGCACCAAATGGCACAAAGCTTCTAACTAGGGCACCCATGTTTGGTAGGCCTCTACCACTTAATAACGACACTTCTAGTAGCATTAAGAAGGTTTTGTGTCGCTAATAAATGGGTTTGTTCCTAAGGTATATAGATCACAGTCATAGGATAAGGCAAGAATGCAAAATTGAGTGACAACCTATGCTATATGCTAGTGAAAGAAAATATATGTTGAAGGCACGATTGGGCGACATGACGCTAGAAACCGCAAAAACTTCTTGTACAAAACCACCAAAACCAACTCTTTCCATTGTAATATTAGTCCATAAGGTCAAAATATGAGCCCAATCTATATGAAATGGGTAAAAAACTTCTACTAATAGTAAAAATAGACCATTTTACCATACCATTTGAATTTTTTCACCCACATAGTGCATTTTAGGTCATTTTTCACACGATCTTCAAGTGTCGATTACGGGAGCTACGATCAACGGAATTAGCAACCGTCTATACCAAGTAAGTTCCCTTCCCCTCTTCATTTTCAGTGTATTAAAATTCAAATTTAGTCCTCATTTTTTGAGTTGAAGAGGGTGCACCATATAAACTAGGGTGTATGTGGGTGATAGTTCATCGGGTCGCATACATGGAGGTGTGTACACATGCAATTAAAATCCTTCCCACGTATATGTGGCCCTGTACGTGAATGTTAACATGATATCCCGCATACAAGTCCGTAAACAATTTTTTTATAAAATTTAACTTAAAAAATGGCTTTCCTTTGCCAGGATGGTGCTTGAATGGAAGGAGAAGGAGCATGAAGAGGTAGATGCAGCAGTGGAAAGGGATGAAGGGGCCCAACTAGATTTAAAAATATGTGGCCTTTATAAATTTTGGGATCTCAAAGGAATGAGGGCTCAAGTGAGGTTACTCCAGATGCTCATAAACTATTGTGATCCAGAGATAAAAGCCTTCAATCTCGATGGGAAACCATTGAGGATTGAAGTAGATGACATATATTTCATTACAATATTGTCTCGTTGGGGTGAGGTAGTGAATCTCAAGGCTCGGGGGGCTAGGGGTGGTATGACCATGAAGGATTACATTTCCACCCACTGTGTTTCAGGCACAGATAAAATAGGGAGCCAACACCTAATCAGGGTGATTGAGAACCTGAGCTTGAAGATCGTCGTACTTGTTCTTACACAGATCTTGGGGTTGACCTCAGTGCACCATACATAAAGGCCACTCATGTTCTACGTAGTGGAGTGTTTACGACCCACTGTTTATGACTGGTGTACCTCACTGCTGACTAACATGAAGAGCCAGTTGACGGATTGCAAACAAGGGAGAAAAAGAAACTTCGGATTTGCATCCATTTTGTGTAGTTTTTTCTTTGAACGGGTTCCAGGTTTAAGACCTAGAATAGAGATCATTCCACATGGACCGCGCGATCTAGACATGTCATGGTGAACCGACATGATGAGGTGGCTAGGAGGTGTTAGGGTGCCAACCCCCTACAATGACGAGTTCTTTTTCTGGTGGCACTGACAGGTCATAACCATTGACGACTACCCCTATGCTGGGATCAACTATAGAGGGGATCCATATATGCCTTTTCCACCATGTTCCGCCTACGGTGATAATTGTAAGAAAAGTTTTAAAATATTTCATTTTTTTGTGTCTTTTAAAAAGAATAAAAAACACATATATGTTTGTATGGTATCAAGTATTAACAATTACTTTGCCATGCAGATGTAGGTCCATGACGACCAGATGGATTCAAATAACATCGATGAAGGAGTCGGGGAGATGAGCATGTGGCAGGAGATGTGGAGAGAGTGTTGCAGAAAGTGCAGTGGAACCTGTCTCGATTGACGCACATGATTCCTATGGTTCAAGTGGAGGATCTGCCAGAGGCTATGCATCAACAAGTGGTGGGTGTACCCCGTGTGTGGCTATGACTCTTCTGACGTCTCGCAAACATCGTACTGTGCTATCATGATACGCATCCAGTGCCACAGGCGTAAATTGCATTGTCATATATATACCGACCATATATGTATTTTGAGGGTGTGAGCCCCATTTTGTACTATGACACCATATTTTTTGAAAAGATGAAATATAAAAATTTGGTCCTCGGCTTTACTTATATATGTTATAATGTGTACATACATGAATGTGTTTTCTTTACTTCAGTTATGTGACAAATTCCAATCTAAAACATAATTAACATATGCATCAGATACATAATCAGAACTTCTAGGTCTTTGATTATAAGTAAGAAAATCAAAGTATCGTTCCAAAAGTCGTACCCGTAGGAATTGTCAGAGTAGAGTAGGTTATCGCACACGGTAACTATCGTTTAACTGACATACGACTAACTGGGAGTCCAGGCGAACCTCTAAATACTGAACACCATGTGAAATGTCGTCGTGTATTAATTCTATAGTGGCTCTATACTCAGCCACATTATTTGTTGATGGCTCCAAACAAACGCCACCTGAAGACACGAGTTGGCCCTTGGGTCAGTAAATGACCCACGCGATGGAAGCCATGTCTCGTGTATGATGACTGGCACCGTCTATGAATCCTAAGTAAACTGAAGACTCCGTTGACATCTACCAACCAAGGGAAAACTTGATAAGCAATCTGACGACACAAAGGAAAAGATGTATATACACTAAGATACACTAGTATACAAAGAGTCGCGCCCAAGCGTGAGGGCTCAAGCATAATATATTTTAAGGTAGAGCCCATTTATGTGCTCATCCAACATATTCCCTTCATAATCTTCCAACTTATAGGCTCATTTCTCTAAAACATGTTGCACAATATAGGACCGTGCCACATGGGGTTGAACTTGCCTGCCCCCAACAGTTATTTGGCTTGGTCATTCATGAGAACCGAGTCACCCTCAACATACTGCAGAGGACAGACAATCCTATCATATTGAACCTTAACACATCATTTATTCTCTTCGATAGTTGTAGAGGCATCTCGATGTTGCTCATCTAGATGCTCTAGGTGTACGAGGCATTCTTCAAGATTCGATGTGTCAGGTAAGAGCTCAATTGCCAGTTTGAGGGAAGGGATTTCGCTTTCAACCGGAAGGATCGACTCCACATCGTGTACTAACTGAAAAGGAAAAAAAATGGTGGAAGTCTTTACCAAGGTTTGATATGCCCAAAGTGCAGGGTAAAGCATTAGATGCCAGTCATATTTACTCTGGCTGACAATTTTTTGCAAGATGGTCTTTAGAGATTTATTCACCAACTCTACTTGTCCATTTTCCGAGGGATAATAAGGGGAAGAATGACCGTGCTTAAACCCCAGTTTTGAGCTAACTCCTTCATCATTTCATTCTGAAAGTGACTTCCATGATCAGTGACAATCTCCTTTGGGATTCCAAACCGGGCTATAATTTGGTTGAATACGAAGAATGTTGTCGCATTAGCATCGGATTTAATGGTAGGCATGGCCTATGCCCGTTTAGTGAACTAATCCACTTCCACAAAAATATGTTGATGCCCCCCAGCCGAAGTTGTGGGTTACAATCCATAAAATCTACCCCCCACTTGGTGAAGGGACCAACAGTGATGACTAGGTGAAGAGGGGTTGGGTGTGAGCGCATTTTCCCAGCGAACACCTGGCAAGGGTGACACTTCTTGACTTCTTCAACACAATCTTTAAAAATTGACGACCAAAAATAGTCGGCTCGCAAAATTTTTTGGGTTGTCGCAAGCCCATACAAATGACCACCACAAGCCCCACTATGACAGTCATTAAAAAATGACTCAGCTTCCTTGTGAGTCAAGCAACGACACATAATATCATCTACTCCTTGACGATACAAAGTGTTGTCGATGATAAGGTAGTTTTTAGCTTGATGACGTATACGTCGTCGATCGTCTCTCGACAGATGCTGGGATAGCTTCAAGGTTTGAGGATAATTATAATGTCTCCATACTAGGGGTATGAAGACAAGATAAGGAAGATATGTTCATCCGTGAATGAATCACCATGAATAATATCCTCATCTAGTCGAGGGAAGTATGATATCAACTCGACAAAAACTAGTGATTTCTTAGACTTTGCTGAAGCAAAATCGAGATCAAACTCTTCCAAAATAACATTCCACTTATTGTATTTTCCCCCTATGATACGCCTAGTATTTTCCCCTATGATACACCTGGTAAAGACGTATTGAAATGGATTGATATCTGCAACTACGATAGTTTTGCAAAGTAATATATAATGTTAGTATCTTTGAACTACATGTATGACAACCAAGGCTAGTTTTTCTACATGAGAGTATTTAAGTTCATGATCGATTAAGTTTCGAATGAGATAGTAGACAATGTGCTCATGGATCTCATCATCCTTCTGAACCATAACCATACCAACTGTCCCTTCGGACGTGGCGATATAAAGAAAATAGTCTCTACTATAGTCTAGAGACTTCAACATAGGCACTGATACCAAGGCTTTCTTAATAGAATCAAAGGATTCTTGGGCTCGCTCATCCCATATAAACATAGTATCCTTCTTCAAAAGTCGCACGAAACCCTTCGTCAAATTGGCATATTTCACTATGAAACGATGCCAGAAGTTAGCCTTCTCCTATAAACCCTGAAGTTGTTGAATGTTGTGTGGGGGAAGCAATCGAAGTATTGCCTCAACCTTCATAGGATCCTCCATGATCCCATGCTCAAAGAGTAGAATCCTAAAAGATGGCTAGACCTAACATAGAAGATGCAGTTGTGAGGTTTCAAACGAATGTGATAGTAACGACATCTCTCAAATACTAATCGAAGGTAACTGGAGTGATCTACTCTCTTGTGAGAGTGAGCAACAAGATCATCAAGGTAAGCTTTGACAATATGCTTGAGATAATGAAAAACAAATGTCATGGTGCATTGGAAGGTTTCTCTGACGTTTTTAAGGCTGAAAGGCATTTTCCAATATGAAAAATTACCCCAAGGACAAATAAACGTCGTCTTGTGTTGATCCTCGGGTTTGATTTGAATTTGATTATATCCTGAAAATTTGTCCATAAAAGAAAAAACTTCGCTTCCCGTGCACTCATCAAGAATCTAGTCAATGAAAGGAGTCAAGAAGTTGTCTTTAGGACAAGCCTTGCTCATGTCTCGAAAATCCATACACACGCGGATGGTTCCTTGTTTCTTATTGACGGGAACGGAGTTGGAAACCCATTTGGTCAAGGGAATCGGGTAGATGAAACCAACATTAAGTAGCTTCTCTACCTCTGCCTTAATAGCAAGGGCCTTACTAGGATTAACAACTCTAAGACGTTGTTGAACAGATCTAGAATCCGGATAAGCCTTTATCTCATGTTCGAAAATGGTGGGGTCGATCCCTAACATCTCTTCGTACTACCAAGCAAATACGTCACATAATTATTTGAAGATATCGGTATAGATCTAAATTTCTTCAGGCGAACAATTTGGACCATTATATATGTTCTCAAGTTTGCCAAGAATTCGAGAGATGACGATCGTGACGGTAGGAGAAAGATTCACCATGTTTCCTTCGACATAAATACCATGTATATGTAGCAGAACCACAACGTGATCGACCATCTCACTCAAGGTAGATCTAAAGTCGTCCTGTTCGATCCTAACAAGTTCTAGGAGTACATATGAGCGATGATGAATAACGTCCCAAGGCCTATCGAGACCATTCATGGCCTCTACGATGGCTTCATTTGAAGGTAAAGTATCGTCAAGGCAATCGTGTGAACAAGATGAATGGGTGGCCCATACAAGCTCTAGAACGAGATCCTCCTCATCCGTCTGTGAGGAGAAAGGATCTGGGTCAACAATAGTGTTAAGAATATCTTGATACACAACCTTTTCCGCTGACAATGGCATTGCCATCCCAATGTGTGAATGATCTTCACATGACATAGTCGAGGAAGGTAGGATCCAAGGGTCGTTGAAATATGATGTACGGAAAGGAACAAACCTCATCGACGATGAAGATCTACTGAAAATGGCATGAATGTGATGGATTGGTGCCATGAAATCAAAGGTACCCATGAGAGAGGGATACATTCTGACACCAACATCCCAACACCAACATCCTTGGTTTCCTGCCAAGAATTATCTATCATTGGGATCGAAGGTCCAACTGATGCATTAGGACTAGCATGCACAAAGGACAATTGATCAATCCTCACTATTTTTATTTCATGAGGAAAACATAAAGTGCAAAAAACAGACGACACGATCGCGGTCATGGCATAAGTCCAATTACACCCTAGTAGTAAATTATAGTCAAGGGCTGCATCAACCACCTCAACATCAACCTCCACTATGTTTGCACCTAGCAGGACCAGAAAAGCAGGAAGAATTATGTGGGGTTGAAAAGAATGTCCATCAATAGTGGTCAACATAGTCATAGATTGGGATAGATTCAGAGAGCCAATGACTTTCCAACAGGCTAGGGACATCACGCACGTTGCAACACATTCATCAATTACAATGCGTTTGATGGTAAATTGCATGTACTCCACATGGATTTGAAAGGGCAGGTGGTAAGGCAAGAGAGGCTTAACATCTGTGACTGGTTTCTTCATTTTGGTTGGTTTGTGCTTTCTTCACTTTGGTTGGTTTGTGTTGTCTTGGTCTTCAGGATATCCTGATAGACCCTCTGGGTCCAGAGGCCTTTTCTAATTTTGCTTCATTTTCCAAAAATTTGACTAGTTTCAGAGGTTCTCGCACTGCACTTCACTGTAGCCTGCGAGAATCCACAGAGTTCTCACTCTGCCTTTAGGTTGCAGTGCAAGGTTCTCGCACTTTGCTCAAGGGCCACCTGCGAGAATGCCTAATTCTCGCACTGTGTAGTATTGCCAGCCTGCGAACTCATTTTTTCAAACTTTTGGATTTGAGTTTTGGCATCTTCAACTGCCCAGATCAATCTAGGTGCCTCATAAGAGTCTCTTGGACCATTGATTGATGTCTTTCTTGTCTTCATTTTCATGCATGAACAGTCTTAGGATTTCAAAGGCTCTTCTTGTCACTTTTGTCTTGACTTTCGTTTCTTGACTTTTCTTGGCAAAACCATACTCTCTAATTTTGGAATCTGAGTTTGTTTGATTAGTTAAGGACCGGTGATCGGTTGAAAGTTGAATTTTCTTGGTCTTTTGTCATTTGCTTATTGTTTGAAAGATCATTTTTTATGCAATTGAAAACACTAGTTTGGATTTAATTTCTTGCTTTATATTAGATTGGGGGCATCCTTGCATTTGAAGTAGCGAAATTGCATGATTCTTGGTGTTTTTTTATCTTAAATTATGAAAAAATTTCCCCCTCGTGGCCGAGGGGGGGGCATGAATCGTGCATTGGTGTTCAATACCTTTTTCTCATTTCTTGAGAATCTTGATATTGATGAGTTTAATATATTTTGGGACATCGTGCATATGGGAATGATAAATGTTTTCTCCTTCTCGTAGCATGGCTTTCATCGAAATGAAAAGATTGCATCTTCGTATCTTTGCATAATTTTTGAGTCGGTCAAAACACTATATTGTCCACGCCATCTTCCTTTTGAGTAACAACAGCCATAAAATAAAGCGTTTATAAAAATTGATTAGACATTTTTATCTTTTCTGGTAGCAAACCTACATTAGATTAGTCGTAGGGCTTTGGAATAGGTGTGAAAGATAACTTTCCAAAGTTGCCAACAAACATAGAATCTTGAGTTAGGGAGTGTTTAAATCCAC
>SNQJ01S0047464.1:131204-142344 GCA_010110895.2 Picea sitchensis | reverse complement strand
TATCTCTATGTTTATGGTTGCATCTCTGATACAATTTTTTTATATTATTGGATATCCAAGATATCTCTGTACATTGCTTTATTAGATCTCTACTCTCATTTCGTGCCGAATATAATCCGGATCATGACGTGACATGGAAACGCGACATAATTTTTAATGTTGAGCACCAAACCCAATGTATGCAAGTTGTAGTGGAGCAACATGCGTATACACTTGTTTTCTAACTGGTAGGGTGCGTATACGTGGAAAAATGTTCTTTTTGGCTTCGGAAGGTACAAAAGTGGACTTCAAGTCTACATAGGGAAATGGAAAGGCTATCCAAGCAAGTTGCATGGGGTGAGGCAAAATTTGTTATAACAGTGTTGAGTACATATCATACCATCCATGTATGAATGATTGTATTCTATACAAAAATGAATACGCAGACAAAGACATATGTCCAGAATGTGGGCATGACATGTACCATAAATTAAAAAACAAGGGTAAGGCACATGATCCTCCTCATAAGATATTGAGGCACATGCCTTTAATTCCAAGGATTCAAAGGCTCTTTCGTTGAAAACAATTAGCCATGTTGTAGTGGTGGCATGCCTCACATAGAGGTGAGCCATGAGTTATGTGAATCCCAGTAGATTCAATAGCCATGGAGCATATAAAGGATACATGGCCCGAAAAATTCAAGGATGAAGTATAGAGCCTCGGATTAAGCATAGATATGGAAGGAGTTAACCCATATTCCCTCCAAAACACCAATTATTATGTTTGGCTAGTGGTATTGATCAATAACAATATCCCCCCATAGTTGTCTGTGAAGAATGAGCATATTATGTTGGCTCTTATAGTCCCTGGTATAAGACAAATGAAGAGAACGTATATCTACCTCCAACCACTAATCGATGAATTTAAGCAATTATGGGAAGGGATACATGTATATGATGTATCAAGACCCAACCCAATGAAGAGGGATTTTATGTTGTATGTTGCATGTCCATACACCATGCATGATTATCCAAGACTAGGAGTTTGCTCTGGTAAGAATGTTCATCGACTTGTTTATATTTGTAATTTTATTTGGCATACTTCATTTGGTGCAACTATATTTTTGACACTAACATGCTATGTATACGTCAGCATCGTAGGTCTTGTAACAAAAGGGTATCATGGATGTAAATGTTGTGGACTTTCTATAAAGGTTAGGTGGTCCAATGACCTACGAAACCCAATGTACTACTCTTCGAGGGTATTCCTCCCAAAAGACCACCCTTATATAAGAGTTGCATCTGCTTTCAATGGTAAATCAAAGAGAACATGAAGCCCTGAAATAATGACACCGACGGATAGGAATAGGGCATATGACGCAAAGAAGGAGAAGGAAATGGCATAATTCTTTGATTCAAATGGGGAACCTATGTTCGATGATCCTAAATTTTTGACACCTATGTTGATAAAATGCCCATTGGGATGAAAAGGAAATATGTATTTTACGAGCTTCCATATTGGAAGCATCTTAAGATTAGCCACTTACTAGATCCCATGCATATATTCAAAAATGTTTCATCTTCTTTATGGAGGCACATATAATGGAATAAAGGCAGCACAATGGATGTCAAAAGCGATATTATTGGTTCGAATACTAAAAAGAGACATTGGCTAAGAAACAAAACTAGAGGAGAGGTTGGTCCCTCTTGGTCTTTTAAAGAAGGTGATGTCCCATGGATTTTGAAGAAAGTTGATCTTTCTATAGCGAAGGATGGTATATTGGGTGTGAAGGCACCTTCTTTATATGGGTCAACTCTACGACCTTGCTTCACTATAGATGGTAATTTGTCGGGGTTGAAATCACATGACCATATGAACCTTCTAAGGGTATGTATGTTGAATACATGATTCTTCTAGTTATATATTGACGTTGGTAAAATATGCTATGAACTCACAATTTTATGGAAATTAATGACGTGCGTGTCTATTTTGTAGCTTCATTATCCTTTGTTCATGCGTGGTTGTGTGAACCATGAATTCCCCTAGGACCTGAGACGTGCCACATCGAAATTATTTTAATTTGTACGTTGTATCACATCAAGGGAGATTCATATGGCTAGCATTCCACGGTGGTGCCGAGAGATAGTTGAGATTATTTGTATGTTTGAGAACGAACTGCCCACGAGTTTCATGGATTTGCAAGTCCATATTCTAATTCACCTACCTGATGAAGTTGAATTAGCTAGGGTGCTCTCATGTTGTTGGATGTTCTTCTTATAGAGGTACACAAAAAAAATTGAATAGGTTTATTCGACAAAGGGAAAAACCGAACGACTCTATGGAAAAGGGGTACATGATGTATGAGTCGTTTTATTATGCCAGTGAGTACATCAAGCAAATTAACGACATAGAAGGGGCAGTCGTTTGGGAAGACCATCAAGATGAGGACAAAAGGGAAGGGGAGCTACTCCAAACGAATGGAAAAAGGCGCTTGATAAAGAGTAAGTCAATTATATTTTGTCAATTTATTACAAATAAATTGTTTACATTGAAGCTGATAATATAAATTTCATCGCATGCTAATTGTTTTGAATTCTTTTATACATCAACAAATTTATAAATTTTGATGCCATCAATAAAAAAATTCTTTAACTTGATAATATATATTCGATATCATGCTATTTGTTTTGAATTTTTGTATACATCATCGAATTTTAAAATGGATGTCATCAATAAATTTGTTCTTTACAACACAGAGGCAACACGACCATGGGTCACACTATATGAAGAGAAAAGAAGGAAATGGGACAATGACAGGAAAGCCTTTCGACGGTTGAATTATAGAAGCATGTCTTGTCCTGATCATTTAAAAGAAAATATGCCAAGAATATTTCCCAACAATTGGGTGTTTGACCAAATACAAGAGAAATATACGGTGTCCGTTCATAACTCATGTGGAGAAGATATGGATGCACTAAACACAGGGATTGGGTGCAACAACTCTGTAATAACCTCTCTGAGTACCACATTCTATTTATAATATTACACATTCGAATTGTAACATGTATTATGTTTTTATTAATGTTTTGGTTATTAGACACATGACACCGCCCTTTGTTTGCATTTTTATAAGTGCATTTCTTCCCATCTATGTGGGCATATGGACATCATTTTCGCACTGAGTATGTTGATGAAGGCCACATCACACAAGATTGTGGAGTGGAGGTCAAGTTCGACCAATCTAGTCGTGTTAGCCACCTTGATGAGAACCTGATAGAGGGGAAGTTAGGTTACATTTGAAAGATACAAGAGATCATGCAAGTCGACTTCTCATTGTTTCGATGCATTATTTTTTCTTGCAATGTAAAGGAAGATCGTGATAGTGGGATAATATGTATTAACTCTAACAAATTGTGGGTTGAAAGTAAGGAGCCTTATGTTTTCCCAAAACATTGCAACCAAGTGTTTTTTTACCCAAATGTGTTGGATGGGGATTGGTGGTTTGTACTAAGACATGATCCGATATGTAAACTAATTTTTTAGAACAACAATGTTACAATGCCAAGAAATGAAGATAATCAGGGTGATGGCAAAGAAGATTGATTTCATGTAAATGATTTGTTTGAACATTTATATTGTGGATGTGTCATTTTATTATGGGTATCTATAATGGAAAATTATGATTTTTTCCCTTCATTTTATAATTATGTTGGATATGAAAAGTTAACAACCATTTACAACCACCATATTGAAAATACATTAAATAGACGTACAAACATAAGATTTGGTTTTGATATATTTTCATTGTCATATTTATTATTTATTATAGCAAATTTATGTTGTATTGTATTAAAATATATTTATGTTAACCTTTGAATTACTACGCATTGATTAAGATATCACAAAGTTGGTGGCGTACAATAGTAAAGATTTATTTTAAATTATATTTTATTTAACGAAAAATTAATATTAAAAAATATTCAAACCTCAAATTTTTGTCTGAGAAAATCAAAATTCAAATAAATATATACTTACTTTGAAGGAACTTCTAAGGATAATTCCAACAAAATAACTTCATGCAACATCTATTGTACTTGTGGTGTATTCACATTACCAACTTTGATAGCACTCCCCACATTATCTAGTGCAACTATCATGGCCTTCACCTATTCCACTCCATCCTTTAGTTTTATAATAATATAAACGTATATTAATCATTATTTTCGCATTCTTCTTGAAATGAGTGTCAATATAGGAAGAACATGGAAATTCTTAAAAATAACATTATTATTACACCATTAACATTATTATTATTGAATAATAATGTTACAATGTTATAATTATAATATATGAAAAAGACATAATATTCAAATCACAATCATTCCACTCATCATATTTAAGTATTTTTGTTTCTATACATGTTTAATCAACATATTGTATCTTGATGGATAATAAACAATTCACCTTAAACAACAAAACATTATATGACATTAATGGTTATAACTTTTTGCAATCACAATCCAAATTAAACGCTTTCATAAAAGTAAAGTTAAACATTATATGGCAACTATAAATTTAAATGAGTGATACATATCAAATTTCACTTAAAAGCAAAGGAATCATTAACAATGTTCGTCATTAACATACTTGTATTACATTTTATAAAACAAACAACAACAACAACCACAACATTATATGAAAAACATAATATACATGAGCGATATACATATGAATATACATGTCAAACATACATCTCAAATAAATCTGCAATAAACATGTCATATATAGATCTCCAGTAAAATATAAAACAATCAGTGTAAATGTCAATCGGTACCACTACTAGCTAGGTCCACCACTAGAGCCAGGTGCACCAGTGTCTTTACTACCAAAGGTAGCCTCTATCAAGAATAATTATCTCAGAAACAAATGTCAACGAAAGTGCACTATCAAGTGTCTCTATATCAATATCGTGAATATGTGGATCAACAGGACCTGATGTGATCATAATGTTCAAAGCATCAAAAGCTTGTGACACATGTGGATGAAGAGGAAGAAGAGGGGGATCGATGGATGATGACACATGTGGACTAGGAGAATGACAGTGATCGACGGATGGTGACAAAAGCAGAGGAAGAAGGGGGGGAGGAGGATCAGATGTGGATACAGGTTCAAGTGGAGGGAAAATAGGAGGAGTAGGAGACGTGGATGGACGATCAACAAATGTTGCAGTCAACTCATGTGGAGGAGAATCAGGATGAGGAGGATGACCATGTGGTGGAGTAGAGGATGTGGATGGCTTTGTCGATGAGCTAGATGTAGTGTGATAATGAACATTAGCCTTCAACATATCGATGAGCTTGACGACACCAATAATATCATGCATCAGCATTGTCATGTCACGAGGAAAATGCCTCAATGTAGTAGAGATATCCTCTACCCGTAATATGTCTCTAGGGGGTACAGGTATCACTTCGTGACTAGTCGTGACACGATATAGTTCATTTGCCACCTCTAGTTAGACTCTCATATCTGGCCTGCGTGGAATGTGGGGTCTCTATACTACTAGAGGTTGCTCCTCTGCCTCCTCCCTCACCTCATTCTCGTGTTGGGGAGGCACATCCCCAACATATGTGCCTATATTTGCAAAACAATAGATAATAAGTATAAGATAATAGAAACAAAATGTTACAATAAATTACATGTGCATTAAATAAGACATAAAAATATGCAAATATATTGATCAAACATAACGATAATATTACCTCTCTCATCCAGTGGCTCCTCCATTGTAAATCGGATGTTTGGACATCCTCTCCAATTAATCCCCACATACGGGTATTCTACAATATTGAGGACATTATCGTTCTCGCTAGACAATAAATAAAATACTGCCCTTCCCACCGAAGTAATGAGAAACTTGGACTGGCCCCTCTTGGGCATCAACTACCCCCACATGTGCATTCGCGCATCAAACATAGGCCTACCAGGAAAGCGGGGTACCACTGGCCAAGTGGCATGAACCCTCTCAAAAAATAATTTATACAACTCAGATGTGAAAGGGAAGAATCTTGTCCTAGACAAAACAAAGCGACAATGATCTAATGCACGACAAAAATGTCTCAAAAAAACATCTGCCCGCCTAATCAATCGGGGCTCCTACAATAAATTATCCACATAATACAACATAGATCAACTAATGCACTTCCCATCAGAGCTATATTGTGACAGTGATGAGAGCATATAACACATGCACCTAACGCCCTATCTCTCAAATGCATCTATCCGCAACTGACCACCTTTACCCCAAAACTTTGAAGTCGAAGGAATATCTAGACTGACATATCTCTGCACATGTGCCAACTAGGTCTCTCCTACATCATCAGGCGATAACGCATGGAAATGGGGCAAATACATCCCACTCCTAAACAACCCAGTGATGAAACATACATCCTCCTCTGTGGGATGATACCACATATAGGGATCAACCCTGAACCCCTGTCTCGCATGATCCCAGCAACGGATCAACCACTGTAACAATGCAAAGTTCCCCCTAAGGGATCTACCCTCCTCATAAAACTTCAGTAGGCTAATATCCATCAAAATTTTATGTGTATGTTGTGAAATAGAGCGAGGGTAAGCCTCCCTATCCCTCTCCCTCGCCTCCCACTCATGCAAAAATGCGTCTGTCTTGACCTTCCGCCACCCCGCCTCCTCCTGCTCTCGTCGTCGTCGTCTTTGATTCACATACAAGTATTGTTAGGCACATATATAAAGATAAAATAAATTGAAATTAAAAAACAAATGCATATATACGTGACGTCTATTTAAACAAATCCAAAATTATTTTTTTTGCAAAAAATAAAATAAAATCAATCGGTGTGCCACCAACAATACATACGCCATGCGTTCGGTGTGTTATATCAAAACAAAAACACTGCTAAGTGATGCGTCCCATAGGACTATCTGCAACAACGCAATGATTTTAACAACACTGATCCATATCATTAACAAAGGCGCACTRCAATGCTAAAATTTWTAGCGCACAAATCAACGGTGCCCTTTGTTGAACTGAATGCATCGGTGCACCATGTCTACCAGATCACCGACATGTTGTCTACCRGTGACATTGTCTTTACGACACCATTGCGTTTGGTGGACTGATGGSCACCGTTAAGCTAAACTTCATTATCACAACTTAAGCAGTGTGACGGGTTACTATTAACGCACCGACACCACCGTGATAGCGGAGCATGAACATTTTGTACCTCGATGCATTGTAAAGGATAGAGCATCGGGAACGAGGCACCCAATGAGATACCTTGCTATGAAAATTTGGGCAATATATGTCCCGGTGCATTTCTGTATACAATACCGATGCGTTGGGTTACAATGGTTGCATCGCTGCGTTAAATTTTATAAATTGTTATGTTAACGGTGTTGTTAGTTAAGTGAAGTGTACCAGTGGGTAATGTTAAATGACATCGATGCAATTTATTCGGTGCATCTATTTTTTTTATAAAGTACGGCGGTGCATTTGAACATTGACACGTCAAGGCGTTATTTTTCAAGTACGCCCCAGTGTTGTTGGTTAGAATTGGTGCACCGCTAGGTTAAATTTTATATATCATTGAGCTAGCAATGTAGTTAATGAAGTGCATGTGTCAGTGCAGGTAAAAGCCCATTGTGCCCCAGTGCGGTTGGTTAAAATTGATGCACTACTAGGTTAAATTTTTATATAATGTTGAGCCAACAGTGCGGTTAATGAAATGAAATGTGTTGGTGGAGGTATAAGCCTATTGTACGTCAGTTTTAGAGAGTTCCAAAGGATGTACTACCATGTAAATGATGGAGCACTGGGAACAAGGCGTTCAATGAGATGCCCCGCTATGAAAAATCGTGCAATATATGTCCCAATGCATTTTTGTATATAGTGTCGGTACATTGGAATACAATGGTTGAAATGCTACGTTAAATTTTACAAATCATTCTATTAGCAATGTCGTTAGTACAGTGAAGTATAGCGGTGCGTAATGTTAAACGACACTGAAGCGATTTATTCGGTGCACATATGTATTTTATAAAGTACGACAGTGCGCTTGATCATTGACGCGTCGGGATGTTATTTTTTAGATATGCCCCGATGTAGTTGGTTAGAATTGGTGCACCGTTAGGTTAAATTTTATATATCGTTGAGTTAGTGATGTGGTTAATGAAGTGAAATGTGTTGGTGCGGGTAGAATCCCATTGTGCCTCGGTTTCGAGGTGTTTCGAAGGGCACATCGTTGTGTTTCTAATAATTCATCTCGGTGCGCTTGAGTGAATGGTATCGATGCATACATTTATGCAGTGCACTGGAGGTGGTGCTCACTATTTATTTAACACAATATGCACTACTTCGGGGTGAGCTGAACCATTCAGGCACACCGCACGAAATTGAAAAAATCACAAATTTCAAACTAAATTGTAATTTTGAATGGGTGAAAAAGCAAATAGGAAGGTAATAAATAATTTACTTGGTCTCTTCTGTCCCCGGGAGGCATGGTTGCACCATTGAGATTTAAAATTTGTTGTAATTTCCAAAATTTGGAAATGTATGGAATCTAACAATTGAGTTATTCAAGTTGATGCAGAGCACCGGAAATAGGGCGTCTTAGGAAGAAAGGTGAGCACCAATGCTTGCTTGAGAGTTTGCAAACATGGGATGCACTATAACAATTAAAATTGGTATGGTAATTTTTTTTAATTTACCCTACTTTGGTGCGCTTTGAGACATTTAGGCGCATTGGGGCGTAATATTCAACGACATTGATGCGATTTATTCGATGCATATAATTTTATTATAAAGTATGGCAGTGTGTTTAAACATTGACTCTTTGGGGCATTATGTTTATGGTACGCCCTAGTGCACTTGATTAAACTTGGTGCACCGCTGGGTTAAATTTTATATAGCGTTGACCTAGCAGTGCGGTTAATGGAGTGTAATGCACTAGTGTGGGTAGAATCCCATTATGCATCAACATCAGAGCATTCTGAAGGAATGACCACTTTGTTTTATTGGTAATTTATCTCAATGTTCTAGCTTGAATGACATTGGTGTAGACGTATATAGATGCACCGACGACGATGCTCACTATGTATTTAACACAATACACACTACTTTGGGGCAAGCCGAACCGTTCAGGCACACTGCATGAAATTAAAAAACGAAATTGAAAAAAATGCCAAATTTCAAGCTAAATTGTAATTTTGATTGGATGAAAATGCAAGTATGAAGGTAATAAATAATTTACCTACTTTGTTCTGTCCCAAGGAGGCATGGTTGCACCGTTGAGAGGAAATGAAAATTTGTGGTAATTTCCAAAATTTGTAAATGTGTGGAATCCAACAATGGAGCTATCCAAGTTGGTGTAGAGCATTGAAAACAAAGCGTCTTAGGACAAAAGGTGAGCACCAGTTCTTGTTTGAGAGTTTGAAATCACGCGATGCATTGTAACAATGAAAATCGATTTGGTAATTTTTTTATATATACCCTACATCGATGCACCTTTAGAAAGTTAGGCACATTGGTGTGTGTTGTTCAATGACACTGGTGTGATTTATTCAGTGCATATAATTTTATTAAAAAGTACGGCGGTGCTATTGGAACATGGACACACTGGTGCGTTACTGTTCATTAACGTTGTTATACACCATTTTGTCACACCCAACCAAGTGTCGCATCTCACTTGTTAAGTGTCGCAATTGTGATATCTCACCCTGTAAGTGTCGCAACTACATTGGAGTATTTTACTGAGTATCGTGGCCTAAATGTCATACTCTTCTAAGTATTACAACCTTGACACCATGTAAAATGACATGTCATGATCCCTAGTCAAGTTGGAAGTAGAAAAACCATCGTTTGGGAGTCGAAAACCCATCTTTTACCTTGTCTTTTTGGCCATTTTTTACCAAGGACACCCCCTAACCAAGCATGGGGGAGAATCCCTCCTCCTTTTCCAATTAAGAGGGAGCATCTAGAATGCCAAGTCTGCCACTTTGGGGGAGCATCCTTGCAGTTAGGTCGAATTCCATGAATCCAACGAGTTATTTCGAGAAGGATTTGGGTGGTTTTTAGGTTGTTCTTCTTGTTTCACCTTAGATTTGGTTCAACCACCTTCCACCCTATGTTGGGAAAGGTCATAACCATGAGGATAAAAAAAATCCTAACCTAAACCACTTAATCCTAAACTACACTCCCTAATAGACATGTTAGTTGGACCTCTTGAATCATATATAACCAGAGCCATTCATGGTGAAAAGGGAGGCCATATTGAGCATCAAAATTTCAATCTTGGAAGAAAATTGGGGGAGAATGCTAAGAGAAAGAAACCTTTGTTCTTGAGAGAAAATATCCAAGGTGTGTATTCAATGGCTGAAGAGCATGCTTGAAGGAACAACTACATCGACAGGTTGCAAACTTATTGCTTTTAATTTAATAAAACTTGGCCTATTTCTATATCTCTTTTGTTGAATTATTGTTTCATGACTCTATTCATGTTTAGTAGATCGGTTCATTATCTTCTAACCTTGGATAGTAGTAGGAAGGAACATAGTTTGTCTTTTGCAGGATAACTTGTGGAAAGGATCTTGGATTTAGAGCTCAACTGTCAAGGATAACAAGGACAACCTTCAGGAAAAGGTGTGCAAGTTCATCTCATCTTCCCTCTCCTTCTTTATATTTCATGAAATGAAGAATATAGGATAAGCAAATTAAAAAATAGATAACCATTTGTTTGAGTCTGTCTCAATCGAAGGAAACCCATTTGAGGGGGATTTCACTTGTCCGCAGGGGGAATTCTTTCACCACAAAAATTCGGTGACCCCACTAGGGAAGAACAATTAGTTCTTCTCGGTTTCTAGCCTATGAATCCACTCTCTTTGTTATTTTTTCTCTCTTTTTATAATCTTTTGCTCTTCTTGACACTCCTGGCTAGTCCATTCTCTTAATTCTGAAGAGTTTATCTGAAGTTTTTTCCAAGTTTTAACACTCAGAATTTCATCAGAGTGTCTCTATCCCGAGGGACACTCCCTTTTCAACCATTACAGAGAGTCTTGGATGCTCCTCTCTCGTCTATTAGGGGGCGTCCATACCCCTGGGACACTCTGTCGGCATTGTGGGGTG
>SNQJ01S0047464.1:114827-131143 GCA_010110895.2 Picea sitchensis | reverse complement strand
GTCCTTCTCCTTCCAGAGGCAGTTTTAGGCCTTTTTTGGGTTTTTTTAGCTCTGATTTTTGCCTCGAGGTCTTATATGTTTGGTAAGGGCTTAATTTGATTGAAAGAATTGTGTTAATCATTATTTTTACCTTTTCTTGTTGCCTTTCTTCATTTGATTTGGATATTTTACAAGTTGCTTTTTTTAATTTCTTGTTTTGTCTTTTTTGACAAACTCTTCGTCAAGAGTATTCATGGACTCTTTTGCAACTTTGCATTAGCCATTAACCTTTTCTTTTTGGAATTTGAGGTCTTAAAAAGATGATTTCCCTTTCTTTCACATGTTGACTTCTTGACTAAACATGTGTGATTCGATCTTTTTGGATTAAGGATCTTTTCATTCTTTTGTTTCTTTGAATTGATTGCTTACTTTCTTTATTTCTTTTGCTTGAGGATTTGTGTCAAATCTATTATTGATTAGGAAGCAAGAGAAAATTATTGTTCTTTCAAGGTGTTCATTAAATTTGAAAAATAAGGAAAGTACAAGCATTGCATTCAAANGTCCTTCTCCTTCCAGAGGCAGTTTTAGGCCTTTTTTGGGTTTTTTTAGCTCTGATTTTTGCCTCGAGGTCTTATATGTTTGGTAAGGGCTTAATTTGATTGAAAGAATTGTGTTAATCATTATTTTTACCTTTTCTTGTTGCCTTTCTTCATTTGATTTGGATATTTTACAAGTTGCTTTTTTTAATTTCTTGTTTTGTCTTTTTTGACAAACTCTTCGTCAAGAGTATTCATGGACTCTTTTGCAACTTTGCATTAGCCATTAACCTTTTCTTTTTGGAATTTGAGGTCTTAAAAAGATGATTTCCCTTTCTTTCACATGTTGACTTCTTGACTAAACATGTGTGATTCGATCTTTTTGGATTAAGGATCTTTTCATTCTTTTGTTTCTTTGAATTGATTGCTTACTTTCTTTATTTCTTTTGCTTGAGGATTTGTGTCAAATCTATTATTGATTAGGAAGCAAGAGAAAATTATTGTTCTTTCAAGGTGTTCATTAAATTTGAAAAATAAGGAAAGTACAAGCATTGCATTCAAAATTTTTAGGTGGTGCGTATCTGTCGTTTGCATTTGGGTTTATGCATTTGGGAATGGAAAAAAACTCTTCTCCTTTCCATAGTTAGCTTTCATCGAAATTGAAATTCTTTCATTTCATTCCTGTCTTGTATGGTTTAAATAGTTGAGTCAAAATATCATCAGTTTCACTTCCATATCCTTGAATAACAAACAACCTTAAAATAAAGCACTAATTAAAATCTATCTAGAAAAATTTCTTTCTAGGGCTCTGCAAACCAACATTAGTTTAGGTCTAGAGCTTTGGAATAGGTGGTAAGGATAACTCTCCAAAGCTATAAAAAAAATGTAGTATCTTGAGTTAGGGAGAGAAATCCATTTTCCACATCTTTGTCCCGGGAAGCCCTTATCATACAAGGGTCAATCACGAGGTCACATTGCGACTATCAGAGTAACTAACCCCGCTTTGTTAGTCTTGGTGGTGTGGTGTGCACGTATTACAAACAGTGTCGAAAGACACTTGGGGATCACTTAGGAGAAACCCCTCTCTATGAGGAATCTCTCAAGGGGATTTCGGGTCTAAATACCCTTCCCTTGCGTGTACAGCCTGACTGTCGATTGTTTCCCCAAGCTCTGGTGTTGTAGGTGGTATCCTTAGTGGCATATATATTTAGGGTTAATAAACAAGGTGATGGTGAGGGGGAAAGTCTTTGTTGTACCTAGGGAAAACGTTGTTCAAACTCACTTGGGCTACTTGGATTTCATAACCAAGGGGTAAGTCCCTTAAGCAAGTCCCCAACGTAACTGTTCCACCCGCTCTACCTCAACCCCTTTCTATATAGATTATGCGATGTTGGATTTCATCACCAACTAGTGGTGTCACTGTGGGACGGTTTATTTGCTTGTTTTCTTCCTAGTTTTGTTAATGTGTGTTGTTTGTTTTCCTTAGTTGACATTAGGATTGAGTCTATGTCTATGGCATCAATTTCAGGATCTATCAACCAAGGGACCCTTTTTCCCAGGGAACCTTTTATTTTTCCTTCTTCTAGAAATGTTGGCTCACCATATATTGCTACTTTGAATTTACCTGAACTCACTATAGGTTTACCTATATGGTTGTTTTCCACTCCAATTTTTCCCAATGCGCATAGTGTGTCGAATACAAACCCTCCATCTGAATATTGTCAACCTCATGTTGACCCTTTGCCTTCTTCGCCTGTTGCGTCTTTTTCTTTTTCTTCTTCCTCACTTGGTGAAATATTTATTGCTACTAAATAGGAGGTTAAGAAGAAGAAGAAAAATCAACAAGGGGGAAAACAACGAGCTACTGCTAGGAGAGTTGAGACCTTTGAGAAGTCTACCCCCACAACTCGCAAGCCAAAATACCCTTGCAGGATTTGTAAGGGTGACCACCTTCTTCGTGACTTCCCTGGAATTCCCAAGGTATTAAAAGTGTGTTCCTCAAGTTCTCATCACCCCATGTCATCAGCCGATGGGCATCATGTCGACGAAAACCCATCAACTAGTGAAAGTAAGGTTGGAGAAAAGAAAAGGAGAGTCATATTTCCTTGTAGGTTATGTGAAGGGAGTCACTTATCTCACATTTTTCCCTTGTATGGATGAAACCTTGAAATTGTTGGAAGACCTTGTTGTTTCCCAACCACAACTTCCAACTAGTTATTGTCAGTTGTCTCCCAACTTGCCATCAGTTGACCAAGTGGTCTATCTGCGTCCATCATTGGTTGATCCAACTCTTCCTTTAAAGAGTGAAGTCAAAGTGGTCGATTCGATTTCGCCATCGATTGATCCCCCTACCTCTTTAGAGAGTGATGTTCATCAAGCAGTCAATCTGATTTCATCATCAGTCGATCCCACTCTTCCTTTCAAGAGTGAAGCCAAAGAGTTTGATCTGACTCCATCCTTCTCTCCCATTGGAGAGAAAATTCGATACCATTGATGTTTTCTTTGTCAGTTCCAATTGTTCTGGACAAGGGGCATCCCTCCCTTTTTAATAGAACCCCCTCCAAGTATTGAGACCATTTCCTTTGATTGGAAAAGTCTAGCAGAACCTCATCTTCTTTTGAGTATCCCTTTCCAAATCATTGTCTGTGTTTGTGGTAAAGACATCTATCACACTATTGTAGATGAAGGGGCCTCTACAAGCATTCTTTCCTCAACTGATTGGCAAGTTGTGGGTTCTCCTCAGCTTATGCCAACCATTAATAATATAATGGCTTTTAATAAAATACCTAGTGAACCTTTAGGGATTCTTCCTCAACTGTCGATCACCTTAGGAGGAAAAATTGTCTGCGTTGATGTTATGGTTGTGCAAGGTCCCTTGGAATTTAATTTGCTCCTTGGACGAAACTATATGCCATGGAAGTCGTTGTGTCCACACTCTTTCGAGTGATGTCTTTCCCTCATGATGGAAACATTGTGACCATTGATCGGCTTTTGTTTGTTAGTCCTGATTATTGTATGACTGCCAACCATCTGACTTCCCTGAATGTTCTTTACATTCAAGTGGTATCCCCCCGCCACAGGTTAATTATTTGGTGTTATCTCCCATGCCTTCCATCGCCAATGAGAAGCAACCTCTCACTGTATGCTCATCTTGTTTGACTTCAATCCAGTAGCTGACATGATGATCTCTTCAATAGGGCTATTAGAGCCTAATCTCTCTACCCCTATTGCGACCCTCGATATGTATTCCTTCCATAACATTTCTCTCTCGTCCAATGGAGATCTCTTGGAAGCCACGATCTAGGTATGTCCCTTGACATGTATTCCTTCCAAAGCTTTGTCCTCTTAGAATCCATGATCAAGACGAGGTTTCGAGCATAGTTTTTTTCTCAGTGGCAAGCTCATTAAAAAATGAAACAGAGGTATGGGAATCGAACCCAGAGGTTATGAGCATAGTTATTTTATTGTTCCAAGATCGTTAAAAAATGAAACAGATAACCATGAGCATAATTCATTATCTGTGTCAAGCTCATTAAAAAATTAAACATACCCCCCTCCAATTTAGTCAAGTCTTTCGCTAGATCTCATAAACATTGAGTCGAGTCTTTCACTAGATCTCGTAAATGTTGAGTCGAGTCTTCCACTAGATCTCGTAAACGTTGAGTTGAGTCTTTCGCTAGATCTTGTAAATGAACCTTCATTTCATCCTCCTATGTCAGTTGATCCTCTTTCTTCCTCCCTCTCTGGTGAACATTTACCTATTAATAGCTAGGAGTCTCATTGGGTATAGAAATTGGTGACAACATAAGAGTCAGCAGAAAAAACAAAGCTCGAGGGGCATGTCTCTAGCCTCTGCCTGTTATGATGGGGGAAAAATACAAAGCACAGTTTTTCTCTGTTTCAAGCTTGTGAAAAAATGAAACCTAACCCGAGCATAGTTTATTTTCTAGTTTCAAGCTCGAGAAAAAATGAAACCTACCCAAGCATAGTTTTACTTTGTTTCAAGCTTGTGTAAAAATGAAACCAATCCCAAGCTTAGTCTTTGTTCTTTCTCGTGCTCGTAAATACATGAGAATAGGTTACCGAGCTCAGTCTTTGTTCTTTCTCGTGCTCATAAATACATGAGAATATCTTACCGAGTATACTTTCATCACTTTTTCAGACTCGTAAAAACTATATGAAAAAGGAACTCTTTGGAGTCTCCTTTAATCTCTTTTCAGACCCCCCAAACATGAAAATATTGTCGAGCGAGATAGTCTTCTTTCACGCTTGTTAAAAGGATTTGAAAGGGTGTCTTTCGAGCGATAGTTTATCCCTTTTCTATCTCGTTAGACTAATTATAAAAAAGGAATAATCTAGCTGCTTTGGTTAGAAGAGTTCTCCTGAGTATTATTTTTTACTTTTTCGGGCATGGGAGACTAAACTTACGAAAAAGTCCATCTAGAGTATTCTTTATAAATATTTTCAGACTCTCTAAATATGAAAAGACCATCAAGTTTACCCTCCCTAGACTTGTAAAATCATATAGTGAAGGACCCATATGGAACTAAAGCCTCCCTTCTTCAGCTTCATTAAACATGTGAAGATGGGACTCATTGAAGATGAGTTAAACAAGCATTTCTTATCCTCCTTGAGCTCGCTGAAAAACAAAGAGGTACTCGCCTATCTGGGTGGGGGGGGCGATTTGGGAAGTGGGTCAAGTTTTTGAACCATTATGGCAGTTATTTAGTCACCCTTGAACATGACACATGTCTGCATCTGCTTACAGTTGGGTAATCTGCTTGTCTTTGAGTCACACTAATTCCATGAGGCATCATACTCCTTCAACCCATTCGAAGAGTGTCATCATACTTTTTCGTTCCAGTCGAAAAGTCCTTATGGTCACACTATGTTTTGGTCTGTGATCGTCACATTATGTTTGGATCCATGCCTCAAGTCAATGTTGTTTTGGTTATGTTTCCAAGTCATTTTTTGTGCCACACAATGTTCAAGGGAAATCTCAACCTTACAACCATTTTGCAGTATCATCCATTTTCGTCCTTGTGTCAGTCCACACTCCCTTGATATATCACCATTCATTACTATCCTAGATTAGTTTTGTGTCGATGATGGGGGATACATCATGGCCCTCCTTTTACATGTCTATTCCTGTCGACTCTAGCTCATTATCCAAGAATTAGACTTAGAAACCAGTCGATACCTTGGAACCTGCATGCCTCAATGGCAGGTTTCCTCGCTTTCGACAATGGGTTTACATCATTGGCACCTGATCGGAAGATTCCGTTGAATGTTCAACTTCAAATCATTGCTTCACATTCGTTGGAATGTATTAAGGTACCTTAAGCGTCATTGAAATCACTGGTGATTTCCCTCGCACTTGTTAATGGTATACATCATTGACTGGTAATCAAGTGGTTTCTACCATGTTCAACACCGAAACATCTATTCACATGGCTAGATTTGTACTATTTTAGGATTTGGGATCGGATTAAAGACCCTGGGGAGGACCTTTCTGTAACACTCATTTTGTTATTTCATCTCTCCGGGTTGAGATGGAGAGAATTTGATACATATACTGTCACATAGATCCACGTCGTATTGGTCTGTGGCTATGTTTTGTCATGTTGTAGCTCCACTGTGTACTCTCTCGTGGGTACATTTTGATCGAGTCGTAGAGACATGGATCCACATTGTATGTCTAGTGGTTGTGTCCTTAGTCAATACTATCATGGATCCGCAGTATATTGGTCGACGATCATGCTTTGATATAGATTATTTCGAGTATGGGTATGCCTACCTTGGGGATGAATGTTTGTTGGTCGTTTTCGACAGGTTTGCCTAATTTAGTCCCTTGAAACATGAATTTTGCAAAGTGTTTCGGCCATCACTTTCTCTTCTAACCTCACACTTGGGGGGGGTCTGTTATACACCATTTTGTCACACCCAACCAAGTGTTGCATCTCACTTGTTAAGTGTCGCAATTGTGATATCTCGCCCTGTAAGTGTCGCAACTGCATTGGAGTATTTTACTGAGTGTTGTGGCCTAAATGTCATACTTTTATAATTATTACAACCTTGACACCATGAAAAATGACATGTCATGATCCCTAGTCAAGTTGGAAGGAGAAAAATCATTTGGGGGTCAAAAACCCATCTTTTACCTTGTCTTTTTGGCCATTTTTTTACCAAGGACACCCCCTAACCATGCATAGGGGAGCATCCCTCCTCCTTTTCTAGCTAAGAGGGAACGTCTAGGATGTCCTATGTGCCACTTTGGGGGAGTTTCCTTGCAGTTAGGCCGAATTCCATGAATCTAGGGAGTTATTCCGAGAAGGATTTGGGTGGTTTTTAGGTTGTTCTTCTTGTTTCACCTCAAATTTGGTTCGAGCACCTTCCACCCTGTGTTGGGAAAGCTCATAACCATGAGGATAAAACAAATCCTAACCTAAACCACTTAATCCTAAACTACACTCCCTAATAGACATGTTAGTTGGACCTCTTGAATCTTATATAACCAAGTCCATTCATGGTGAAAAGGGAGGCCATATTAAGCATCAAACTTCTGATCTTGGACGAAGCTTGGGGGAGAATGCCAAGAGAAAGAAACCTTTGTTCTTAAGAGAAAATATCCAAGGTGTGTATTCAAGGGCTGAAGAGGAGGCTTGAATGAACAACTACATCATCATGTTGTAAACTTCTTGCTTTTAATTTAATAAAACTTGGCCTATTTCTATATCTCTTTTGTTTGATTCTTATTTCATGTCTTTATTCATGTTTAGTGGATGGGTTTAATATCTTCTAACCTTGGATAGTAGTAGGAAGGAATATAGTTTGTCTTTTGCAGGATAAATTGCAGAAAGGAGCTTGGATTTATAACTCAATTGTCAAGTATAACAAGGACAACCTTCAGGAAAAGGTGTGCAAGTTCATTTCATCTTCCTTCTCCTTCTTTCTATTTCATGAAATAAAGAATATAGAATAAGCAGATTAAGAAATAGATAACCATTTGTTTGAGTCTGTCTCAATCGAAGGAAACCCGGTCGAGGGGGATTTTATTTGTCTATAGGGGGGATTCTTTCACCACAAACGCTCCGGTGAATCTATTCCTTAAAGGCGCACTGATTAAAAAACCTTTGCAAAAAACTTCGGCAATCTGCCTCTGCTGTGAACAGTGACGGGGTGTTTGAACATTTAAGCACCGATGTGGTAGATTTTAGATGTGCATTGGTGCATATGTATCATAAAGGCACACCCCCAAGAAAAAACCTCCGGCCACCCGCCTCTGCTATAAACAACTAAGGAAATATTTTTTCATAGAGGTTCCGTAAAAACCTCCGCAAGAAGGTGTTCTCCTTGTAGTGATTGTATGATGTTTCCATACGCTAAGGGTTTTAGATTAATAAAGTGGATATTTTTATATATTGTTCTATGGACCTATTGTGGTGTTTCCGTATACAAGTCTTTTCTACTTAACAAATGGTATAATAGTACTTTCTTTGTCCAAAAAAGGACAATTTTTTATTTTTATTTTTGCATGGTTTCAAAAGATGAAGAAAAAAAGGACCGCGACATTCCTGACAACTCCCATAGCTTTTTGTACAAAATTTGGTGAAATTGGTTGTAGATTTGAGTTCCTCTTAGAAAAACAATCAATTTAAAAAAAATGTTTGAAACGGAGTCCCAGAAGTAAAGTTATCAACATTTTTAAATTTGCAAATTTTCAGGTTTTTTTCCACGAATGCCCGCATGATTTTGCTGATTTTTGTAGCAATTGGTGTCAAATTTGCCCAAACAAATTACAAATCTAAGTTCCTCTTGCAAAATGAACCCATTTCAAACAAACAAATTGTCCAAATCAGAGCTTCGAAAGTGAAGATATCGTTGATTTAAAATCAACAATTTTTAGGGTTTTTTCGTGATGACAACGGGACTGCAGAGCTCAAAGCTTTTGACATGGTGCTCAAATTGCTACTAGATTAGTGCCATGAAATAGATAATTTTAAGAGCTTTCTTTTGGTATATTATACATGGTGTTTCCAATGGATATTTACTCTCGACTCCTCATGGAACTTGAACGGAAGTTTGAAGCCCTCAGGATAGGTGTTCAAAATATTCAATCAATCGCACTTGCAATGCAAGAGAGATATATTATGCAGGACATTAAGGACAAATATAATCAAGAAGCATATGCTTGGTATGATTTTGAGGCCAATTGTGGTGATTGGTATATGGACAGTTGTCATTTTTGGGATGACAACCATTTCCATCTTCTATTTGATGACTCTACTCCACCTCATGTAGAGCACATCTTGGAGAGTAGACAAGAGCCTTCTATGCATATTATTCTTCAGTTTTCTTATTATCCAGTACTAGTGGATGATTTTTTGGTTGGTTATACATATTTTTATCCATATGACTAGTGTCGATATTTGGAGCATCTTTTTTAGTTGTCTATTAAGTTTCGCTATCTTCAACGTGGAGTTCACATGATCACTTGGACATGGGATCCATGTTTACAGTGGTGGTTGGAATACTTCAACATGATGGCTCACACTCCTACATGGGAGCCTTGTTCTCCAACCTACTTCAGCTTTATGTTCCACACTTATCCATGGGAACCTGGTATATGGTTGTACACCCTCATAACAAGTGTTGAAGACAATGCTTTCATGAGGGGGATGGAATGTAGTGTAGCTAGGGAAAATAATATGGGGTACCTAGGGATCTACCCAAGGGGAATAATAATAGATCAATATTGTTATTTATAAAGACCACTTTTAATAAATAAGCCCTAGTGTGAATGCAATAAATGTAAGTCCGTAAGAGGACTTACTAGAAGGTTCCTCCTCTATAATGTTCTTAGGTGGTTGGTAGCACTATATAAAGGGGTTCAAGTAATGCAATTAGAAGTTAAGAAATATTGTATTTGGAGCGATATCTCATTAGGATGTTTCCCCCTCAAATAGACAAATGAACAAGAGTGGATCCCTTTCATAATAGGATCTATTGTACGATGTTTCCCTACCTTAAGGGTTTTAGATTAATAAAGTGGATATTTTTCTATATTTTTCTTTGGATCTGTTGTGGTGCTTTTGTATTCATGTCTCTAGTACTTAACATAAATGAATCATGGAGGATTGAAGTCAACTCTCATTTTGACCATAATGGAGAACTATGCTACTCTCCTTTGTAGGTGGCCCATAGTTGTGTGGGAATCCTTCTAGACCTATGCAATTCCTATTACACCAAGAACCATTAAATTCCATGGTCCGTTGAATCATGTGGTCATTTTAGGAGTTGGGTTGATCAAGCAAAGGCCATACTAGTAGAGTTTATTCACTCAATGAAGGTGTAAATGGCCATGTTTAGAGTAAATACAAGCACATGGACCAAGATTTTACATGAATATCCATTTCTTCTCCAAGGAAATCTATAAATAAAGGCCTCTTCCAACCATTTTCACAATTTTAGTGATAATAGAGTTACACTACGATAATTTTTCCAAAGATTATCAAATCCACATGATTCAACCTTTGTTATTAAGCTTYGTGAGTGGTTGTGTTACCAAAAWTTCCCCTCAATTAATCATTTCACAAGGGGAAATGTTTCCCAATCCACTCCATAATTAGTGAGAGAGGGCCTAAAGAGAACATACCCCCCCCCAAAAGAGAGAGCTTGGGGGCCATCTCCATCACGCCCTCCAAGTAAAATATTCCATTTTGTATTTAGTTTTTCCATTCAATGTTGATATAAGCATTATGTCTCTCACCCTACCCCACTCTCCATAAAGTTTTTAAAATGGTGTGCATTGTTCTTCATTTAATTTTGTATTAACTTATTAGTATACTAATCTTGTTGTGGAAATGTAGTATTGGTCTGTTTTTCATTGCATGCAAGTTATGTACGAGGAAGATTCTCCACTTGAATTATTCTCCTCTTACTCCACAACAAAGCCAATTCACCAAGAAGCTTCCCCTTTCCTCGTAGTTTTCCATTCAAATACTGATCGGGGATTAGATTGTTTGCTTTGATAACTCACACACTTTTATTTTTTGTTTGCATCAATAACTCCAACCCATTGTTGAGTGCATAAATTTGAAGGGTTTTATAAACCTATGCAAGAAAAGCAACACTAACATAATGTAAAACATAAGAATAATAATGGGGCATTCACATAGTATACACAAGTTTTACCTTGGAAGCTCTTAACCATGAAAATTAACTTAATTGAGAGTCACACCTCTCTATATATGATTATATTAACTCACCCATTCACCATACAGTATTTAAGGTATTATGTACATCCAATCAACTGAACCCCGATTAGATTACAACCCCAATCCCTTGATTGGGATTAACTTACAATGTGTCGAAACCATTAGCTGAAAAAACACAAAACAAACCAAAAACATATAGTTTTTTTTCTTAAGGGCCTGCTGGACCCCGGTTGAATTTGGATGTGCCTAATTCTATCTACAAATAATATAACATATATCCAACATGAATCACCTTGTGCACCGCATCACACACAATAGGTTCTTTAGGAAGAGTACCCTCCACAACTTCATATTTAGAGTCAAATTGGTGTAGGTATTCCACCATAAAAAGTTTAAGTATTGCATACATGATCCTTAAACTGTGGTTGAGAGAATTTATATCAAAGGTTGCAAGGGTTCATGGTTTTCCCTATTCATTGTCCTTCTTATCATATGCATAACCCCTTTTATTGGGACTATGTATTTTTCTCTTTATAACTTTAACATTACTCTCTACTATTCTAAAAATAGCAATGGTTTTTCCAAAGAGCCATGTTCAAACATACTTACTCCAATCCATATATTTGTCCTTAGATTTGAAACATAGGTGTACCCCACTAGATCTATTGAGAGTTTGAAATTAGACTCTAAGACTTGGATTTATAAGTGTATTTTTCGACCGACATGTTCTCATGGAAAATGTGCATGAGTTGAATATTATAAGCCTAATCCCAATTACAATATGTTCTTTGAGTTAATGCATTTGAAAACTCACTAAAGTCCCCTTTAGGGTTTTTAGCAATCTATATCTCACCCCATGTATGTGTTGCACTATCCAAATGTTGTGAGGCCACATTTAGTATATTATCACAGTCATGCACGTGTCACATCTTGAATGCTAACTTGATATTGCTTAACTAAGCATGCACTTCCATTTTGTTGCCAAAGTTATATCATGAGATCTTCACCTAAAGGTTGGAAGTGGTTCTATGGGAGTTTGTTGGCAACAATGAGCTCAAAAAGGTGTTACATTTCATTCCTCAAGTGTTCACATACTCGTCTCCCCCTTGAAAGACTATGTTACAGAATGAAGAATTTGGTTTTGTCATCGCCAACTTTTGTGGGCCCTTTGCCTTGCATCAACTGGCTCATTTCTTTTGCAAACTTCATGAAATTTTCATCTAGCTCTTCCTTAGTCACATGGGTGAAGTTGAGTTTGGAGAAGGATCCTGAAATCTCATTCACATGAGTAGCTACCACTACTAGATCTAAGTTTGTAATAAGTTGTGAACCTTGCATCCAGTTAACCACCAAAGAAGAATCACCACAATCTTGTAGTTCTTGGATCCCATAGTTAAATGCTTTTTTAGGGAGTGTCTTTAGTGCCATCAACTCCACCAGATTATTGGAGCCCCTACCTATGTTTGTCTTTCAGTCTTGGGGGTTTATGAAAGGGGTCAATTCTGTAAAAGTTGAAGAACGATGCTCCCTGCGAAGATACCTGAAACGTAGGTGTTTGTATTCCTACAAAAAAATTGCCATTGCGAGTTAACCACAAACCCCACTGTCATAGGATAAATCGGTATATGTGGACACTAACAGATCTCCCTAGATCCACCTGGATCTAGAACAAAACAGGACAGGACATGACTCTTTCTCTAAGTTGCAATCATCGAATCTACTATCAGGAAGGAATGAGTGACATACCTTTATATCGCTTCCTTAGGTCTCTGTTGTTCCTACTTCGCTCTGGTGCTCTTGTGAGATCAGGTCCAAGACAACACAAAACAACCAAAGTGAAGATGGCAAAGTATATTCAATGTCAACCTATGCATATGATCAAGGAGTTATGCAATAAAATAAGAATGATTTTATGGGAAAGGGACATGCCACTGTATTATATTGAATGAAAGTAGAAGATACAACCAGATCGCCTTGATGTCACAAGCTTCCTTTCATTGGTCCTCGGTTCCAACACACACACTTGCTCTATACTTGCATGAAGAAGGTCCATTATGGCTTGATAGACAAATGGAGTCTTCAAGCTTCAATTCAAACAGGGTTCCTCACRCAATTATTTCATCAATTATCTATTCAACCTTGCTCAACCTCTTCCTTGAGAAACCCTTCATTATATAGGAGAAGGAGAGATGGTTAAAGGGATGAGGATGATCCCACTAAATCTGAGAAGTCAGTAGGATGCCAACTCATTTTCTAGAAKATCCTCTTCTAGAACCTTTGTAACTTCCTCTTCCTTTTAAGCTTTGAAACAGGTTCGCACCCTACCTATAGAGCAGACTGCGAACACCTCGCAGGCTAGGTGTAGGGTTGCCTGTGAGAATCAGGATTCTCGCACTCYACAACATAGTCAGCCTACGAACTCATCTTAAAAATATGTTTTGTGGAAGAAAACAATAGTCAATTTTCTCAGGCAAAAGGTCCTTATGAGAGCCTGAACACATAACTGTAGAGACACCACCAGAGTGACCAAAATAATGTGTAACAGAATGCCCCCCAAAGTATGAGGTTGGAACTCGTGATAGTCGAAATACTTTGTAAAATGCGTGTGTGTCAGAAACAAGGATCACACCTAATCGAAAACCTGGAGACAATCAAGCATCTATGGAGTATAATACCAGTTCTGAGGTAGGCATTCCCATGCTTAGACCACAAATAAATGAAATCATAAATGTAGGCCATGGCCACCAATCATACACCGTGGATCCATGTCGTCAAAATGTTACATAGCCACCAGGAATACACAGTGGATCTGTGTTAAAAGACTCAGATTAGGACATAGCCACACGACATACAAAGTGGATCTATGTGTCAATACAAATCATAAATACTCCAGCGCAACCTCGACCAAAAAGATGAGACCTAGGGTCTTCAATCTCGTCATTTGAAAGTACGAATCTAGCCATGTGATTACATGTGTCGAAGTCGAACATGGTAGAAACCACTCGATTACCGGTCATTGATGAAAATCGTTAACAAGTGTGAGGGAAATCACCATTGATGTCAATGATTCCCAAGGTACCTAAGTACAATCCGAACGAATGTGAATAAATGAGTTGAAGTCGAACACTCGGCGAAATCTCTCGATCATAGACCAATGATGTGAATCCACTGTCGAAAGTGAAGAGACCTGCCATTAAGGCATGCAGGTTCTAAGGTACTAAACGATTTCTAAGTCTTGTTCCCGGATAATGAGTTGGAGTCGACGGAAAAAGACTCGTCACAGAAGGGCCTTGATGTATCCCCCATCAATGACACAAAATAAGTAATAGATTTTGAGGGTAAGTCAAAGTACAAATATGATTTGAAATGGACACAGGGAAGGTCGACACGGTAAAAATGGACAACTGCAGATGGCCGACTCAATGGAGGGCTTGTTTGGACTTCTCTTGAACATATGAACGACACGACAATGGTCTTGGAAACATTGACTCAAAGACGACCAAAGATACGACTTCGTAGTAAGTCAGACGAGAGACAAATGGATTTCCCAACCCGAATTCAAATGACGAACAGGGAGTGTCATGTTCAAGAGCGACGTTTACTGCCACCAATACAAATACGAAGGAATATCCCTTTCCCAAAATTTCCCCCACCATTTCTGGCGAGTACCTATTTATTTTTACACAAGCTTGAGGAGGATAACATATGCTTGTCAATGTAAGCTCATCCTTCAGACGAGTCCCTCGGAGTATGTTTAACGAACCCTAGGAAGGAGTGGTTTGGTCCCATAAAGGGTCTTTCGATGTTTATTTAATGAGTCCAAAGATAGAAAACTCAGGGTTTTTCATGTTTTGAGAGTCTGAAAAACACTTAAAGAGAACTCTCCCAGTTCCTTTTTCGTAAATTAGTTCGACGAGACCAAAAAAGTGATAAATTATCGCTCATCGAACGTTTTCTTCAAATACTTTTACGAGCGTGAAAAGAACAARATCGCTCGACAATCTTTTCRTTTTTATGGAGCGTGAAAAGAGCTTAAAGGATACTCCCTTATTTTCATTGTTTTCGTGTTACCATGACGAGTACGAAAAGACGACAAAAGTATACTCGGTTAYGTTCTCATGTATTTTCGAGCACGAGAACGAACAAAGACTGAGCTCGAGGTTTTTCCTACAAAACCCTAAAAAGATATTCATACATGTGAWGAAGAGGGGAAAAAATACTCGCACACCATCATTCAGGCTTCTAGGTCACCTACCTGTGAAAAAACCATACTCACAAGGCTATTAGGGTATTAGATTTTTAAACAAAATAATAAAAATAATATACAAAAAATCAATAAGAAATAGTAAAAAGTGAATAAATATGGGTGAAAAGCCCTTTTTACCATTTCATTGTTACTTTGCCAAAAACTTGTCCAACACACCTCTTTTTCTCCAAATTTCTTTGCTCGATTGCGAGAGGTACAGACAATCATTTGGCAAAAGATTTCGGCCAACGAGGTAATATCTCGATCCTTCAACTTTTTCATGGATTAAAAACAATTTTTATTGGTAATTTTAAGTGTTTGAGTCCATTTTAGGGTCGGTGAATGCACTCAGGCATTCTTGCAGGTGAGCCATTTGGGACCTGCGAGAACCTAAGATTCTCGTAGGTGAGCTTTAATGCACCTGCGAGAATCTCGCACTGTGTGCAAGCTTCACCTGCGAAGGCCAAAAAATAGATTTTTGTGCAAGTTTTTACTCAATAATAAATTATTCAAGAGGTTAAAAAGAGTTGCTAACTTCCTCCTCATGGCTCCATTGTAGGTATTGATCATCACGATGTTGGAATGGAGGGAAAGGGAACACGAGGAGGATGATTCCATTGTCGAAAATGATCTGCGTACAGTTGCTGCCCTCCGGGAATGTGATCTTTTAAAGTTTTTCAGGATCCCGGGCATGAGAGCCCAACTCAGGTTGTTAGAGTACCTGGTCCACATGTGGGATGTGGATCAACAGTTATTTCATGTAGGGGTCCACATACTGACACTAGATATCGAGGATATCTATTTTCTGACGGGGTTGTCATGACGTGGATCCCATGTGACTCTGACCAGAGGTAGGGGTGGTGGACTTCCTATGAGTGAGTATGTCCACCAACATTGTGTTCCTGAGGTGGAGAGAACCAAGGGTAAAGTTGCCATTTGGGGGGTCCAAGACTTGACCCTATGGACTATCTTGTTTACCATTGCACGCATGGCTGGGAGCATTGCTTTGCACATGGATCTCCAGTGCTATTTCCAATATGCAATAGAGTGCACAGAGCCTCGGGTTTTCAACTGGTCGGACGCGGTTCTCCACAGTATGAAGAGGCAACTGACAAAGTGCAGAAGGGGTGACTTGAAGCAGTTCGGGTACGGGTCACTTTTAGTGTCATTCTTCCTTAAGAGGGTCCCACTGCTGCGACTACAAATATATTGGGGTTTACCGGTCCCACAGGATCCGAGGATGCTGAGGTGGTGTAACCTCATGGCTGGACACGTAGCAGGGCCTATAATCAAATATAACGATTCATTTTTTTACTGGTTAAGGCCCCAGATGTTGAT
>SNQJ01S0047464.1:100355-114817 GCA_010110895.2 Picea sitchensis | reverse complement strand
AGACGAGGAGAAGTGGCTCCGATGGCAAGATGGGATGTTGAAGACTATGAGGCAGTTGAACAGAACTTAGAGGGACTGACTGCGGATGTCTCGGACATTGCTATTGGAGAGATCCCAAGGCGTTATCAACGCCATAATATGGGCATGTTTGAGTCTCTTAATAGACTGCTCCGTAGGGTAGCTTGAGCAATTGTATGTTACCGTGAGCGTCATCCGTGATGCTATCTTGTAGAAGCTATGAGCTTCATATTTTGAGATTTTGGTATTTGGACAGAATTTTTTTGTAAAACTTTTGATCGTTATATACATATATATGGCTTCTACCGGATTATTTTGTTTTGTATAATACATGTGATGTGTGATTGGTTTTATAAATGTCTCAGATGTCTGTCTAACACATAATTAGCTAAAGCATCAGTCAATGTATTTAGACATCTAGGAATGTGATGATATTCAATGTAATCAAAATAACGTTCCAAGAGGCGAATTCGTAAATATACCCGTAATAAAGTAGGACTTCGTATAGCATAGACATTACTTAACTGTAGCACTACTAGCTACGAATCGAGTCGTATAACCAGGTGGCGGATACTAAGCGAAATAGCATCAGTCAACAATTCGATGACAACGCTATATTCTGCGATATTATTGGTCGCACGACCGAGGCAAACACCTCATAAACTGATAAGTTCATTTGTAGGTGTGTAAATTACCCATGCAACAGAAGCTAAGTTCTGAGTACTACGACTAGCGCCATCGGCGAAGCCAATGTGGGGTAGCGAAGACTCCGACATCTGGAAACTAGGCATAACGCAAGGTAAGCGGTCGAGGGTAGAGACCAAATAACGAAAAAACACACTAAAATGACACACAAGAGTATGATACAATAAAATACAAGCACTCATGAACATATGACCTAAGCATAGTACTTCTTTAAGTAAATCCCATTTATGGGTTCACTGAAAGGGACACCATCATAGTCCATTAACTCGTAGGCTCCTTTCTCCAACACATGTTTGACGATATAAGGGCCTCGCCACATAGCCTCAAATTTTTCGGCTCCTGACAAATCCTGATCTTGTTCATAAAGGAGGACTAGATCTCCTTTAGAGAACACATGTGGTTTGACGTGTTTGTCATATTGAGCTTTGACGCATTTCTTCTGGGTTTCTATAATTAGGGTGGCATCACGACAGGTTTCGTCTAGTTGCATAAGATACAACAGACGTTCTTCTTCAGTAGAAGTGTTTGGGAGAAGTTCAATGGCGAGCTTTAGAGATGGTATCTCACATTCAATCGGAAGGATGGCTTCTATACCATAAACTAACTGGAAAGGTGAAAACCCGGTAGCAGACTTGACAGATGTCCGGTAAGCCCACAATGCATAAAAACAACATCGTGTGCCAACTAGTTTTGTGAATCCCTATCATTCATCGAAGCATGGTAATGAGGACTTTGTTTATTGCTTCAACCTGGCCATTGGCCTATGGGTAATAGGGTGTTGAGTTTTCATGGCGAAGACCCAACTTTTCAGTGAGTTCAGACATCATAAAGTTTCTAAAGTTGCTACCGTGATCAGTAACAATAGCTTGGGGAACACCAAACCGAGCAAAGATATGATTGAATATGAATAGTGTTGCAGTCTTTCCCGTATTATCGAATGTGGGCATCGCCTCGGCCCATTTCGTAAAATAATCTACGGCTACAATAATGTATCCATGCCCCCCAACCGAGTGAGGGTGACATGTCATGAAATCGATACCCCATTTCGCAAAAGGTCCAACGGAGACTACGGGGTGTAGAGGAGCAGGGTGTGATCGTATTTTGTTGTTGTATGTTTGGCAAGCATGGCATTTTTGGACGGCGATAATACATTTTTTGAATAAAAAGGGCCAAAAATATCCAACTCGTAGGATCTTTTGGGCAGTAGCATACCCAGACATGTGACCACCACATGCTCCAGAATGGTAGTCATTCAAGGTTTTCTCGGCTTCGTCAAAGGTGAGACATCGTTGAAAGACGGAGTCAACCCCATGGCGATAAAGAGTGTCATCGAGGATAATATACTGATGGGCTTGGTAACGTATTCAATGGCAGTCAGTGCTAGACAAATCAAGGCGGAAAGTCTGAGTTTGGAGATATATAATGATATCCCCATACCAAAGGTCGTCGGAACTGATCAGGAAGAGGGATTCATCGGGTAATGAATCCTCTGCTACATTTTCTGTCTCAGAACAGGGAAGGTCACAAATCAATTCAACAAACACCAAGGATTTATTGGACTTGGCACGTTCGAAGTCTAAGTCAAACTCCTGGAGTATTACAATCCATTTGGAGTATTTTCCCCCTAGCAATTGGCGTGTTTGAATGTGTTGCATAGGGTTGTAGTTTGAAATCACAGTGGTCTTGCGTAAAAGGATATAGTGCCGGAAACGTTGGACAGCTGCCAAGGCCAGTTTTTCAACATGTAAATACTTGGTTTCGGTAGTCGTGAGACTCCGACTCAAATAATAGATGACAAATTAGGGAGACATATAATGATATCCCCATACCAAAGGTCGTCAGAACTGATCAGGAAGAGGGATTCATCGCGTAATGAATCCTCTGCTACATTTTTCCTCTCAGAACAGGGAAGGTCACAAATGTAGAGCTAAATATATTACTATAAGTAGCCTTCATAAAATGTCAACCTGGGGAGGTAGACTTAGAGGAACTAGCACTGTATGTGCAGGATTGAAGAGAGAGTTTATAAAAATGTCAATCTACTTTCTAAGCTGACAAAAGAAACTGTTGATAGAATTTATACTAATTTGCCCTGTTCTGCACTTGTTCTGCACTAATCCTGCACTAGTTCTATACCAACTCACAAAATGCATTCTAAGCATATAAAAGATCTATTGAGAAAATTGATGACGGGAAAAATACTCTAACTTTTGCAATGTTGAATCAAATGAGCCAATCGAATAAAAACTAAAATCATACTCCTACTGGAAGAGAACACTCAACCTCTAATGCAATGGAAACTATGCAAAACGTTTACATCAAACTCATAATAGTAGAAATCATATGAATGAACAGCTTCTGATTATTTCAATAAGGAAGAACAATACAACTGCTGGAAACTTATCTATCTCTGCAAATCTAATCTATTTCTAAATTCTACCTCTATCTCCCCAATATCATCTCTTATTCTCTGCATTCTCTATATATTTATCTACGTCCATTCTAGCTCTTATATAGAGTTTAGAATTAGTTATAATCAGGCTTTTGCGCCTCAAGATCTGCAGTACCATGCTATGCGCCTATAGATAGGCAATACATTGATTACAAAAATTGTTTCAGAGTATCATCGTTTGAAGAGAAAACACATTTCACATAAATCTCCCTTTGAATCGGTCGAAATAACTGAGTTTTTAGTGCTCCTTCAACGTCTGGGAAATCCACTTGGCACTTGGCATTTTTGGAAAAACGCCATAACCACAAAATCTGGGTTTAACCTATTTAGAAAAACGAGAATATATCCCAAACCATTAAGAATTTTTGGAAACTGTTCACGTGGAACCAATTTGCACCCTTCTGCACAAAACCCAAATCTTAGTTTTTCAAGATTCAACTTCATCGCCTTGAAATTTGCGCTGGAATTTGACTATGTGGAAAGTGACGAGAATTGACAGACTATTGGGCTTGGCCTTGGTCTTGGAAGATTTGGGAAGATCCACTTGTCCACATACTTCGAAGGAACGATCTTTGACCAACTTGATACACCTGGACAGAATCCTTATAATACATGAGCCTTTAATGAGAAAAATTCCCCAAAACTGTGTGGGAGCTCTTTCAATAGTGATTTGAACTTAGAATATCATAATTTGAAGGATGACGAGATCTCCAAATAGATAAATGTTGATTAGAACCATTTCTTCCTTCCTCAATCCAAACTTTATCAAAGCGTGAGAAAATGATTCATAGTCATGAGAAAAATGAACAAAATATTTATGAAAGAGGTCAAGAATCTGCAATAAAATGTATTAAATCCGTAGCCCAACATTCCCCCATGCTTGGCTTTTTGCATGTCCTCATGCAAACGAATTGTCCTCTTAACACTGGCACAGTAATAGAATGCTAACAGTCCTGAGAACTCTCCCTTTGATTGATGTGAAAGTGCTTGTAAAGATCCCCTGCACTCTTAGCATGTTCTTTCAACTCATTCATCCATCACTTAGATAAAAATCTTCAATCACTTCTTATTTCAGCTGATGCTTTTTTATTGCAGCAAACATATAAACTATTCAAAGATGATGATCTTTATTCACTATCCTACCTACCTACCTACTTAAAGAAAAAGAGACATTTCTTTAAGTATAGGCAAATAACCAATGAAGCCATCGACGTAGCAGAGTCAACAACAAATTCATACCCTTTGATAAAAGATATATGTGCATAGTTACCCAGGCATGAAGAGTAAGTAACACCGGTTGAGTGATTTCCAAAAATTGTTGAAGGAGAAGAGCATTTAAAAGCTGTAAAGCAGATTGAAACCATTGTTCAATGTAATCATGCATACCATGTTCTTTTGTTGCTAGAACTCCTAATTGCTTAGTCTTCTCTGCAGGTTGGCATAGGTGCTCAAAGGGAATCAATGGATCAACCGATTTATCCTCCATCTCTTGAGCTGCAGAGATTTCTTCAAGTTCTATCAAAATGCAAGAAAGTTTCTGCAACAATCTCTTATTCCGTTCAATCAATCTTGGATCCATTAGCTAACTTTTTGTTATTTTTCTTTTATTGTAGGGGGTTTGCTAGAGCTTTGCAAATCATACTAACTGAAAGTAACCAATTCTGCAAACTCACACTTGCTTGAAATAAAATTTGCACTCTTGCTAAATGAAATATCCTTCTACTGAAAGTGAAAACACACTTGCTCTATGGAAACCTAAAACAATACCCTGCTGAAAGTAAATATCTTCTGCTGAAAGGAAAAGTACTTTTGCTGAAAAAATCACTCCTACTGAATCAAAGGCACACCATCTTACACTGCTGAAATCAAACTCTCTTACTACTGAATGAAATTTAACATTGTTGAAATGAAAACTCCTTTGCTACTGAAAATGAAAGCACACTTGCACACTGCTGAAATGAAAGTACACCTTGCTTCAAAGGAAATATTTGTTGAAATCCAACTACTCGGCAAAGCTTCGGAGGACCCTACGATAGTAGTTGCGTAGGTCTTTACCTTCCGTCCTACAGCTCCTCCTCCCCTTGGCCTTCAATAAACACACAACCCACTCTCCAATCCTTTTTAGTACCTCCCCGACAACAGCACCAAAATGTAGAGCTAAATATATTACTATAAGTAGCCTTCATAAAATGTCAACCCGTGGAGGTAGACTTAGAGGAACCAACACTGTATGTTCAGGGTTGAAGAGAGAGTTTATAAAAATGTCAATCTACTTTCTAAGCTGACAAAAGAAACTGTTGATAGAATTTATACTAATCTGCCCTGTTCTGCACCCGTTTTGCACTAATCCTACACTAGTTCTGTACCAACTCACAAAATGCATTCTAAGCATATAAAAGATCTACTGAGAAAACTGATGACGGGAAAAATACTCTAACTTCTGCAATGTTGAATCAAATGAGCCAATCAAATAAAAACTAAAATCGTACTCCTACTGGAAGAGAACACTCAAATCTCTAATGTGATGGAAACTATGCAAAACGTTTACAACAAACTCATAATAGTAGAAATCATATGAATGGACAACTTTTGATTATTTCAACAAGGAAGAACAATACAACTGCTGGAAACTTATCTATCTCTGCAAATCTAATCTATTTCTAAATTCTACCTCTATCTCCCCCATATCATCTCTTATGCTCTGCATTCTCTATATATTTCTCTACGTCCATTCCAACTCCTATATAGAGTTTGGAATTAGTTACAATCAGGCTTCTACGCCTCAAGATTTGCAGTACCATGCTGTGCGCCTATAGATAGGCAATACATTGATTACAAAAATTGTTTCAGAGTATCGTCGTTTTAAGAGAAAACACGTTTCACATAAATCTCCCTTTGAATCGGTCGAAATAACTGAGTTTTTAGTGCTCCTTCAACGTCTGGGCAATCCACTTGGCACTTGGCATTTTTTGGAAAAATGCCATAACCACAAAATCTAGGTTTTACCTTTTTAGAAAAACGAGAATATATCCCAAACCATTAAGAATTTTTGGAAATTGTCCGCTTGGGAACCAATTTGGACCCTTTTGCACAAAACCCAGATCTTAGTTTTTCAAGATTCAACTTCATCGCCTTGAAATTTGCGTCGAAATTTGACTATGTGGAAAGTGACGGGAATTGACAGACTATTGGGCTTGGCCTTGGTCTTGGAAGATTTGAGAAGATCCACTTGTCCACAAACTTCAAAGGAACGATCTTTGACCAACTYGATACACCTGCACAAAATCCTTATAATACATGAGCCTTTAATGAGGAAAATTCCCCAAAACTGCGTGGGAGCTCTTTCAATAGTGATTTGAACTTAGAATATCATAATTTGAAGGATGACGAGRTCTCSAAATAGATAAATGTTGATTAGAACCATTTCTTCCTTCCTCAATCCAAACTTTATCAAAGCGTGAGAAAATGATTCATAGTTATGAGAAAAATGAACAAAATATTTATGAAAGAGGTCAAGAATCTGCAAGAAAATGTATTAAATCCGGAGCCCAACAATATCCCCATACCAAAGGTTGTCGGAACTGATCAGGAAGAGGAATTCATCGGGTAATGAATCCTCTGCTACATTTTYCGGGGAAGGTCACAAATCAATTTGACAAACACCAAGGATTTCTTGGACTTGGCGCGTTCGAAGTCTAAGTCAAACTCCTGGAGTATTACGATCCATTTGGAGTATTTTCCCCCTAGCAATTGGCGTGTAAGAATGTGTTGCATAGGGTTGCAGTTGGAAATCACAGTGGTCTTGTGTAAAAGGATATAGTGTCGGAAACATTGGACAACTTGGACGGCTGCCAAGGCCAGTTTTTCAACATGTAAATACTTGGTTTCGGTAGTTGTGAGACTCCGACTCAAATAATAGATGACATGTTCGTCATGAGACTCATCCTCCTAGACCAAAACCATGGCAATGGTAGATTCTGAGGCTACGAGATAAAGGAAATAATCGTGACTGTAATTGGGTGGGAAAAGTAGTGGGGTACGGGTTAAAGTCAGTTTCAAAGCTTCGAATGCTTTGTTGGCAGTGGTGTCCCATACAAACTCAGAACCTTTCTTAAGCAGTCGAGTAAATCCAAGGGTTAACTCAGCGTAGTTTGGGATGAAACGACATAGAAAGTTTGTCTTCCCTTACAAACTCTGTAACTGGCGGAGTGAGGAAGGAGGAGGGAGATTAAGAATCGCCTCGACCTTCAAAGGATCTACTTTGATCCCTTGACGTGAAACAATAAAGCCCAGAAGTCGGTCAGATTCTACACAAAAGACACATTTGTGTGGATTTAAGCGTATACGGTAAAACCGACATCGAAGGAAAATGGCTCGGAGGTGTGTTGGATGATCGACACAGTGCATGGAATGAGCCAGTAAGTCATCGAGGTATGGTTGCACAATGTGATTGATATCATGAAAGGCGTAAGACATAGCACGTTGAAAAGTTGCGCCGACATTCTTTAAATTGAAGGGTAGTTTCCGATAGGCGAAAGTGCCCTAAGGACAAATAAAAGCGGTCTTGTGTTGGTCTGCGGGTATGGTATTGATTTGATTATATCGGGAGAAACCGTCCATCAGAGAGAAGATTTCACTTCCGGCACAGTCGTCGACGATCTGGTCAACGAAGGGGGTAGGAAAGTTGTCTTTAGGACAAGCTTTATTAATGTCCCTATAATCAATGCACACGCGGATCATACCTTGTTTCTTGTTAACCGGAACAAGATTGGAAACCCAGTCAGTTAGAGCCATAGGATAAATAAAGCCAGCTTTAAGAAGTTTCTCAACTTCGAGCTTGATGGCGGCTGCTTTACGCGGGTGGACCGGACGAGTTTAGCACCTGGGTATGTCTTAATTTCATGTACAACCATGTCGGGGTCAATATTGGGCATTTCTTCATAGCTCCATGTGAAGACGTCACAAAATTCTTGGAAAAGAGACTTGTAGGTGACAACTTCGTCATGGGAACACGAAGCTCCGATATGCATATTTTCGACAACTCCAGGTTTAATGGATATGTCAAGGGGGATCGTGGGTGAGATATTACTTAATTTCCCTTCGTAAAACATATCGTGTGTAGACTCGGGAATGGTAGAAATGACGACAACGGTCGACAAAGTCGAGATCCATTGGTAACTCTCAACAGTATGTTGTTCCAGGAAGAGAATGGAACGATGATGTCCATCGTCCCAAGGGGTGTCTTCCATGGACATAACAGACATAATCATCTCGTCTGTAAGAAAAATGACTTGGAATGGATCTAGAGATGAATCACCAAGAGAGGGGGTAGAAGGGGTTGCCGATTGAATGGCTTGATAAGCTGATTCGACCAGACTCAAACGCATTTGGTCGCCATAATGAAGATGATCACCGGGGTTGGGTACTATCCACGAGTCGTAAGACGCAGGGGTTTCTCGAACAGAGGTGGAAATCATATTGATCGAGGTGACTAACGGATGTGGAACATCGGGCGGTGGAATGGGGAAAGTACCCATCAAAGAGGAATCTTTAAGAAGACCGACACAAACATTCTCATATCCAGGGGGTGTTTTTGCAATGAAAGGTACGTTGTTGATACGTGCATCAGAGTTAAAGAAGGCCAATTGGTCGACCGTAATTAATTTTCCTTGATGTGGGAAATGTACGACACGAAAAAGAGTGGACACAATTGCACTCATGGAATCGATCCAGCTACGACCAAGTAGAAGGTTGTAATCGAGAGGATCGTCAAAGACCTCCACTTCAACGTTGACCGTTTTGCCTTCTAATGTAATAGGCAACGAAGGGAGGACACCGTAAGGCTTAAAACCAAAGCCATTGAAAGCTTTGAGCGTGTTGTGGGATTCAGTTAAGGGAGTAGAGGCGATGAATTTCCAGTAGGTAATAGACATGACACACGTCGAGGCACCCTCATCAATAACTGTTCTACAGATGTTCTTGTCGGAGACAATAACTTGTATTTGGAATGCGAGTTGAGGGGGTAACCTTGGAATGTGACCTTCCAAGTAAAAAATTATTAAATTTGTATCGGTAGGGTTGATTCCACCAATAGCTTTCAACAGTGCCTTTTGTTGTGTAGGACAACTCTGAAGGACTTCGAGGGCTGACATTGCGGACGGTGCTTGGGCCAGATCTTCGACAATACTGTAGTTCTGGGAAGCACGCGCATGAGGATTGAAAGCAGATTTTCGTACAACACCCTTTGGGGGAGGGCAAATAATTGTATCTAGGCTCGGTCGTTCGAGATGAAGAGGACCGTTGGTAGGTGGAGTCATGGGAGACGGTTGGGCCAATGAAGGAGGTATCTCATCAACATTCTCTTTGGAGGAAGAATGATCTTTGGCTCAAGTGGTAAGTGTGATGTCATTCTTCTTTGAATCACCTGTACATATTAATACATAGGATGTAGTGGAGGGGGAAGGTTGGTCATGAATGACCAATTGGGCATGTTCTTGAGAAGGGAAGGGTTGTGACAATACGGTTAGAGTAGGCGGTTTCGGGGTCCCTTGAAGGAACTTAGTAACCTAGGCTCGTCTTTGACAATCCTTAGTGTAGTGATCATCACCACAGATAAGACAAGGGTATCGGGGTTTGTGCTTATCCTTATCATTAATAGGTTGTGTTTTGGTCTTCTCAGATTGCGGATTATTTTTATCCTCCTTGTTCTTACCCTTCCCTTTTTTGGATTTATTCTTTCTGGCGGGAGTAGATTGAACAGAGTTCACCTCAGAAGTCTTGCCGGCGGGAGGAGTAGGAGACGGAGCATTTTGAACATTAGAAGCAACGGATTTGGGGTTGTTGCTAGAGGCTTGTACGGAATGGGGTTGGGCATGGAAAGTGCCAATCACACTGTCAACTACATGAGAAGCAACATGAGTAGTTGAAGTAGCAGTAGTAGAAGGATGAGGTGCGTCAGGGAGTAAGTCGTAAAGAGTACTCGTTTGTGAGTAAACGAGGTCGAGGTATTGAGCACGACTGATCGCCTGTTCTTTTGTGACAACTCCACCAATGGCGATGTCACGAGCGATGTCATTCACGAATGATTTCGTGAACCACTCTGCCAGTAACTGGTCGGGAAGTTCGAGTTTGATGAGACGTTTTCTTTGTCGCCACTCATGAATGTGATCAAAGATATGAGTGGCTTTGGTTTGTTTGAAAGAACTCAAAATTTTCGTTCTTGTTTCGTAACGGATTGGTAACTGGTAGTGGGTGAGGAAAACCATAACGAGGGTGTTGAAGTCGGTGAAGAAGCCTCGTGGTAATTCTATATACCACTTCGCAGCGGAACCTGTGAGAGTTTGCTGAAAAAGGCGTAAACGAATAGAGTCATCCATCAAAGAGTTGGATGAACACCAAAGGTGAAAAGTCATTACATGATTGTTCGGGTCCTCTCCTGGTTTACCATTGAATTTAGGGATGTCGGATGGTAGTTTGGCTGGTATCGTGGGCCATTGAGGAGAGTGACGGATCGGATCATTTAAAATTATCGACAGATCAGGGAGGTCCAGGGTGGCTAAGAAGGGTAACTGTCTATTCACGTGTGGGTACTGGTGACTTTGGGGAGGGAGCCCCGTAGGTATGCCAGTAGGACCATAAGCAGTTTTCATATAATGCGAAGATCCGGGCAGATTCGGTTGTTGGTGTGGAGGCAGGTAATTTATATGGTTGTATTGGTTGGGGTTGTTCCCTTGAACAAGGGCGTGGGGTTGAGCGTTCGATCCCCAAATAGGATTGGACGTACCTAGATATGGTTGGCCTGTACTAGGGGGTATGAAGGAGCTAGCTTGAGGCTGTTGCCCCCCAGTCGAGTGAGGATTGTTTTGGATGAGATAGTTCCAATATTGGGGCAAGGATGGAGGTATGTTTTGTCCATAGGGTGGGGTAGGTGGGGTTTGCCCTCCAATCGGGGGTAGCGTCCCAATTGGGATTTGTCCTGCAAAAGGGGATTGGGTTTGGCCTCCATGGTGAAATTGTCCACCAACAGGAATCTGGTAATTAGGTGTGAAAGACGGGATGGTGCCACTAGGGTCGGTGCCTCCGATAGGGGATGGAAGAGGTCCTCTGAAAGGGGGTCGAGGAAGTGTCGGAATGAAACCAGGGACGAGATGGTGCCCAGAAGGAGTGGAAATGCCAGGAGTCCCGGATGGCATTTGTGTAGGAACGGGAATAGAAGCATTCAACGCATGATATCTGAGGGGAAGGGTTGGGGCGAATCTAGGCGAAAGCCGCGTGCCAATGGGAGCTTGGCTAGCCACCGTAATCCCGGTGTGAGGATTCGTAGTATCTGGGACCATTGTGTAGTGGATTGTTTGTAGGGGAATAGTCAAGATGTGGTCGGCTGGCGGAGCGTCTGAACCAGGGAAATAATAGGCAATTGTAAAAGGTATGGCATCTGGATCAGATATTTCGGGCAGCTCAGGTGTGATAGTGATATCAATGCCTGCTCCTGAGCCAACGAGATCCCATCTAAAAATGCCAGTGGTCCAAAAAAGATCTTGACCCTTAGGTCCCATGAAAGGTCCGGTTGGTAATACAAAAGACTCAACAACTATGTCTCCGGAAGAGTTCACTCGAACAATACGTCTCACAGAGTCTGGAGGAAGTCGGAAGTCCTCTCGAGAATTGGTAATTCAGAACCGTTCTAAAGAGTTAGTTCTTTCCACTTATGGAGTGGCAACGTCTTGGACTTCACTCTATTGAGGAGAGCCCTCCAGTGAGTTACTAGGAAAGGGTTGAGAACCTTCCAGATCTTCTGGGGGTAGGCCTTTCATTCCACGTGAACAACGTGTAGGGTCAATCGTGATTGAGTTAAAATCTTACGAAAGAAATTCTATGCCCAACTTAGGTAAACAAACAACACGCGCTGGTAAAATCTATGAATCAAAACCAAGCAAACAAGAGCTTCCAATTCCGAAGTCACTAGTTGGTGATGAAATCCAACGTCACGACGACAAGACAAGGGGTTGGGCGAGGGTGGAAAAGTTACGTTGACGACCTGCTTAACGGACTTACACCTTGGTGCAAGCTCCCACACATAATCGTGGGTATACCCTCCAAGGAGCTCGAGTGAGTTTGGCCAACGTTGATTCCAAGTACTGTGAAGACTTACCCCTCCATAGTCACCTTGTGTAAGACTCTAAGAAGATAGGCTACTAAGGTTACCACAAACAACAATGATGCTTGGGGAAACAGTCAACAGTCCGATCCACATGCAAGGGCAGGGTATCTAGCTCGAAATCAACTTGAGAGGCTTCCACTCATCATTGTGGGTATACCTTCAAGTGACCCCCGTAATACGTGCAATCTCTACACCGAGATCAACAAATCATGGTGAGTAACTCTGTCAATCTCAATGTGATCTCAGGTTTGACCCTTGTGTGAGAAGGGCTTCCCAAGAAAAAATGCTACAAATGGAATTTGACACTCCCTATCACAAGATACTATTGTGTGTTTCGTGCTTTGGAGAGTGTGTCTCACTGCCTATTCCAAAGCTCTAGCCTAGCTAATGTTGGTGTAAAAGAGCCCTAGAAAACGTTACTAGTTGTATTTTAAAATTGCGCAGTATTATTAAAGGTTGTTGTTACTCAAGAGGGAGATGAGAATGAAACCGGTGTTGTGTAAGACTTAGACCCAACTTTGCGTAAATAGAAATGAATGATAAAAACTTTCGTTCAATGAATTCTATCTACAGCGGGGAGAAAGGAGTTTTTCTGGAACAATGCAAACTACGATGTACAATTCTCTTTTCAAGTGTAGTACCAAACAATCATGGATAACGTAAATTCACTACTCGTTTTCTTTTAATGCCAAAATTTTCTGAATGATTGCTTAAAAGAACAAGACTTAAATTTTTTTTTTTTAGAAGCCAAAAATAGGGATGGAGCTAAGAAAAGGTAAGCAACCAAAGAAAAAAAAACAATACTCAATAAACGCCCAAATCAAATCTTTCAATGGAGATAAAAATAAAAATCGACAAGAAAAAGTTTCTTCAGATGTATACGGACAAAGAACTTTTCCAAGCAACAAACAACCTATGAAAAAAAAATCCCAACTTTTAATCCGATCAAAGACTTATGACCAAACAAGCACTCAAATCTCATAATCCAAGATTATACCCTCGTTGGTAAAAGGCCAAGAAGTAAAAACTGGGAAAAAATGATGAAGAAGAGTTTTCGATCTCCGAAAACTAATCAACCACAAGATTTGAAGTCAAGAAATAGTTAAACACTGGCAAAAGAAGTTCTTCCAAGATGAACAAACAAATCTGGGCATCAAAAAGAACAAGAAGACCTGATCCAAAACTTTTACAAATGGGTTCGCAGCCTAGTAGTAGAGCACAGTACGAGAATGAGGCATTCTCGCAGTCTAGACACTGGCAGGGTGTGAGAATGTCTCACTGGACTGAACAGTGGGGTGCGAAAATGACAGGTTCTCGCAGGCTACAGAGAGGTACAGTGCAAGAAGGTTTGTAAATTATGAAAATTTGGAAAAGGAACAAAACTTTTGAGTGAACTTCTAGGTCCAGAGAGTCTATAAGGGTCTCCTATAGACTCAGAGATTGGTTGGCAATGAAATAGGTAGACCAAGAGCAAATGGCCAACAAAAATGAGTTGTATCCCCAGTGGAGTCACCAAATTTTGTTATAGGATAAATCGGTATATGCAGACACTAACAAATCTCCCTAGATCCACCTGGATCTAGAACAAAACAGGACAGGACATGACTCTTTCTCTAAGTTGCAATCATTGAATCTACTATCAGGAAGGAATGAGTGACATACCTTTATATCGCTTCCTTAGGTCTCTGTTGTTCTTACTTCACTCCGGTGCTCTTGTGAGATCAGGTCCAAGACAACACAAACCAACCAAAGTGAAGATGACAAAGTATATTCAATGTCAACCTATGCATATGATCAAGGAGTTATGCAATAAAATAAGAATTATTTTATGGGAAAGGGACATGCCACTGTATTATATTGAATAAGAGTAGAAGATAGAACCAAATCGCCTTGATGTCACAAGCTTCCTTTCAGTGGTCCTCGGTTCCAACACACACACTTGCTCTACACTTGCATGAAGAAGGTCCAGTATGGCTTGATAGATAAATGGAGTCTTCAAGCTTCAATTCAAATAGGGTTCCTCACACAATTATTTCATCAATTCTCTATTCAACCTTGCTTAACCTCTTCCTTGAGAAACCCTTCATTATATAGGAGAAGGAGAGATGGTTAAAGGGATGAGGATGA